>CAJVRC010000846.1:417000-431021 GCA_911456345.1 Penicillium egyptiacum
TCTGCTCAACTCACCATCCCTACACGAGTGCTCGTTGGCTCTGCACTTGCATATTTTATCTTCAATTCTATCAAAGTTATTCGGAACCGACCAAAGTCGAAGCATTCTTCGTGGCCCGCTTCTCTCACGTCTGGACAGATTGAGATCATCAAAGCCACCATTCCAGTCCTCGAAGAGCATGGGCACACAATTTCATCCGTTTTCTATCAGACCTTGCTTGCCGAGCATCCGGAATTGAACGAAGTCTTCAATACCGCCAACCAGGCTAGCGGGCACCAAGCTCGCGCTTTAGCTGGTGCTCTCTATGCATACGCCTTGCATATTGATGACTTGGCTGCACTTGGCCCTGCTGTTGAATTGATTTGCAACAAGCATGCGTCCTTGTATATTTCACCAGGTATGAGATCGTTGGGGAGTATTTGCTCCGCGCCATGAAGGAAGTTTTGGGCAGTGCATTGACAAAAGATGTCCATGACGCTTGGGAAACTGCATACTGGGCTCTTGCGAATGTTTTGATCAGCCGGGAAGCCGCTCTCTACAAAGAAAACTCTGGTTGGACTACTTGGCGCAACTTTATAGTTGTCAGGAAGAATATCGAGTCTAGTGAGATCACGTCCTTCTACTTAAAGCCGACCGATAAAGAACCACTCCCAATCTTCCATCCGGGCCAATACATTTCGGTGAAAGTCGACATTCCTAGGCTCAAATATCTGCAACCTCGTCAATACTCTCTCAGCGACAGGCCCCGATCTGAGTTCTATCGAATCAGCGTTAAGAAAGAGACAGGGGCAGGTCCTACGTCGGGCGTGAATAACCCCTTTGGCTATGTTTCGAGCGTTCTTCACGATGATACTGAAGAAGGGGATACCATCCAAGTATCCCATCCGCGCGGTGATTTCTTCTTGACTTCTGAGCAGTCAACACATCCTCTCGTGCTGCTATCGGCTGGTGTAGGGATCACTCCATTGATGTCAATTCTGAACACTATTGTGGCAACCTCCAGTCGCCGCAAGGTTCACTTCATTCATGGCTCGCGTACTACCAAAGCACGGGCATTCCAAGACCATGTCCAAACCATATCCAAAAAGCATCCCAACATCCAGGTGACACTCTTCACCGCCGAGCCCTCCGATGAGGACGCCGAAGGGGTCACATATCATCATGCTGGACGCGTGAATCTCGAGGCGTTGGACCTAGAGGCTGACCTGTATCTGGACAACAAGCAGACGGAATACTATGTCTGCGGCCCCGAAGGCTTCATGAGCGATACGGCGGCAGCCTTGAAAGCGCGCTCAGTCCCCTCAGATCGGATCAAATTGGAGCTATTCGGAACTGGCGGTGTGCCGCAATAAAGTGTGGTGTGCTCTGCACAAGGATTTATTCCGGTTATGTATAACCGGACTCTGCCGTGTATTCACTAGCACCAAGCTATCCTGGCCGCGATGTCCTTCCTATTCACTTCCTCTCGAGCATGTGCGATATATATCCGGGGCTTTTCTGGGCCGAAGCTTCCTGAGAGCTAGTCTACATCTGCGAATTTCTGGCCTGCAAATAGATGTATCTCGGCATTAGCGTTGAAAGAAAAATTGTCATGCATCCATCCAAAATGTTTACTAAATCTAGATGCTACGAGAGAGCTTTTCCATTCGGCCACTTCTGTAGCGCCCATGTCGACCCTTCTATCAAGAGACGACGTCACCTTTGCCAAGTTCGCATTGCTCATGTCATAATCGGCACCGCTGCTGTGGGCGAGAAGATAACGAAGAGTTATCGCGTCCTTTCGTTTGTGCGTAATATAATGCCCAGATCTATTCCGTCCCGTCAAAATCTGTTGGACAGCCAAGGCGGGGATGATGGAGGAGGCATCCTGGCCCAGATCCAGGATTTGACGCTCAACCAACCGAAGGGCGGCAATGGACGTAAGAAGCTTTGTCATGGATATATTCACCATATCCAAATTCGCTGCGAGTGGAGTTTGGGTTCTGTCGACAGTCTTATGTCCAAAGGCCTTGGCGTAATGAAAGCTTCCGTTCCCATTTGTGGCCGCAAGTACAGTACCAGGAAAAACACTGTCCTGGACAGCGTTGGGGAAGCCTTCTTCGGGAGATGCAAGAACTTCGTTGGTTCCTGATATGCAATCCACCTTGATACATACATCCAAAGGGCTGAGCAGACTGCAACGGAAAGATATCTTGCCTGCGAAGAAAAAGGGTGGACACTTTTTGAGGCCACTTGCCCTATGACTTGGTATTGCCCCATCAGCCGATAACACGGGTTTAAAAGCCCTCGATTATCTTGTATTATCCAGTCACCGCTTTCGTGCCAACGTGGATTGATTCTGTTGGGTTGGGATTTGGGATGACCCAGGTGAGGTCGGGGAGGCGGATATTGCGGGACCGTAACGGCTCGCGGGTTACTTACAGAGACGGGCCATTCCCTCCTGGGCCACTTAGACAAAGAACCAAAATAATGTTCCGGGCCCAAGGATACAGCACGAGAGCTATTTCCTGATGGGGTTTTGCTTTTCGAGTTCCCATACCCACGGAGGCGGAATGGCAGGGCGGGTCGTCCAGGTGATGCGGCTGTCGGAGGTTGGCGGGTGCTGCGGGCGTTCGACTAAAGTCAAAGCTTCGGCTAGGTTAATGGGTATCTATCCATCTGCACGTAGTTCCAGTTATGGTATTTGTATGCCAAAAGCGAGCAAGCCCAGATGACCGAACCTGGATACTATGTGTGGCTCTGCAACAAAATCAGACTCCTTGTGTTGCAGATGGTTCGTTCTCCCGCAAAATGGAGGATGCTAGCTACGTAACCAGACCGTAATATCATCTTCTGCTAATGAAGGGAATTTACAGGAGCATAAATGATCTAGCAGGCCGATTTCGATATAAAGCTTGTTCACGATATCAGAGTTATGGAAGGTATAAGCTGGCAGGCATGTTGGAAAGATAGCAAAAATTGAAATTGCTTTATGCCTCATCTTCGGCTCCCTTTCTTGCCTTTTGGGTTCGTCCTCGAATCACCTCACTCAAATCCCCAACTGGTAGAACCAGGGGAAAGTCAATTGATTCCAGCATTTGTGCTACGAATATATACCATATCGGGACACAAAGCACGAAATTGCATGCACCAGCAGCCTTGTAGAAACTCATTAGTAAATTTCTCCAGCAGATGGGCTGGTGTATATGTTAATCACGTACCATTTCCATCTTGGCTGCAAAAGCACCTTTTCCAACCGCAGTGTAGAAGTGGACGGCTCCATAGAGGCAATATGCAATCACCAGGAAAAACAATGCAAGGACAAGACAGACGTTGGTGCGGAGGGCGCATATCAAATAGACCAGGGTGACCAAGGCCAAAATGATGTAATATAGGCCTTTTATACGCGTATTAGAAATGGAAACCCTGGCTAATGGTCGTGAAATGCTACCTACCTGCTGTTGCATGGTACCCAGTTGTCTCCACTCCATCTAAGGCGTCACCCGTAGGGGAATATTTCGCACCAACTGCAAAGAAAGGCATGAGGGACGCTCCTTGAGCAAGCCAGAACGCCCCTATGGAAAATCAGCGTCTTCTCTATGTATTTTGGGAATGAGAAAGACCTTACCGTAGGTAAAGAAAACCGCACAGGAAAAGGTGTTTCCGAGTATCCACTCGCCGATTGCACCGATGACCTGGATCATCCCTCCAAAAAAGATAAACGCTGGGCTAATTTTCACTCGTTATTGGATATTCGGCTTTGGCTTCCGAGGTTTAAGCTCACAGGATGGCCCCTCCATCTCCACCAGCTCCCCTCCAACCCATATGGAGCATTGCATTGGGTGTCGCGGCTACTAAAAAGCCCATCAACGATATGGGGGTTGGGTTACCGAAAGTGCGCCGCAGATTTCCCGCAATCGGCATCTTAGGGGTAAGGTAGAGCTTCTCAAAGGTATCTCGGGGAATTGGAAGAATGACACTTTCTGCTGTACGCATTGGAGAAAGTGTCTCCGTCACACCCTCCATTTTTTCAGACATATTGTGAAGTTGATGATTGAGTAGTAATGTAAAATGTAGGGAGGAAATCACTAATCAGTTTCAGATGGTATATATAATTCTGTCTCCTGGTTGCGGTCAACTGATGCCCTTAATATATGGAAAATTGGGAGGGCAATGCGTCGATTACTCCGCTATTATCTCTAATCTTACCCATAGCCAGTACCCCGGATTCCACGAACGCCTTCGCAGCATATCTCCGCGGAGCTCAGTTCGGTATCTATAGTCTAGAAGAGCGCCGCAAAACTCAGATGTATACTCAAGATAGGCAATTGCTTCGCAGGACCTTGAGATTGCTAGGCAGCTTGATGTGTTCTAATTCAATATAAATCCTGCTATAAGTAGCTAAGCAAGCCAAATCTCAATGACAGATAAATTGTACAGGTCAATATTCACACGGAGAACCCTTCATTCTTTAACGCAGAAACACTCTTCGCAAAGTTGGCACTTATAAGGCCTTTCCGCAATACCCGCTATGCCAAGAAACACAATTATTTCTCTTTGAGACGCTATCAATGTTTCTTTCCGGTGGCGAATAAGCTGGCTCTATGGCTATCTATGTATAGCAGATAGGCGATAGATACCATAGGAAAACCCCTCAACGCCAACAGGTGCAACAGATAGGACCCAGTCGGAATCTATCACTGCAAGCCTATAGTAGCAGCCCGTCGCCATGTCCGCGTGAAACCTTTTCCAAAAGCAGTCCTATCACTGCACTATAGTAGAGTCATCTGATATCAGCCCTCACCAATGGTGTAACAAGAAATAGCGTGTACAATAAGCCACTCCAAGAAGCAAGTATGTTTCTCAACTCCCAGTTTCAAGGCCGTCGGCTCCGAGAGCTTGATGTGATACGTCATCTGGGATGATAGCCATAAGCTATCTAGCACACTATTACGAAGCAGTGAGTTGGAATATATAGAATGGTGGAGGAACATAGGATTTAACATTGAATTGACTGGTCACTCGACTATAGGGAAATAGTTCTTCACAATTTGGTAACATACGACCTAGTCGTCCCAGAGAAGAAAGGCCGCCGTGCCATATTACAGGTGGGATGGCATGACGACCTGCTTGCCAGAATCAACATTTTCCCGGCGCCAAAGACTGGTAACAGTCTTTTGCTGGGTATAAAATGCCAGCCCGGGCTTTCCATAAAACGTGTTTGCTCCACCCCCCGCAACGCTCTTCTTGTTTCCAGTGAAGGAGAACATGGGAAGCGGAACTGGAATTGCAACATTGATACCGACTTGTCCTGCCTCGATATTCTTTTGGAAATATGAGGCCGACGAGCCCGACTTGGTGAAAATAGATGCGCCGTTACCATAGTCATTTGCGTTGAGAAGGTCAACAGCTTCTTCCAGGTTCTCCGCAGGGATACAAACTAATACAGGGCCAAAGATCTCTTCTTTGTAACATGTCATGTTTGTGTTGACATTAGTGATAACCGTGGGCGCCACCTAATGAAAGTTAGTAAAGAGGGAATGTGAGGTACAAGTGGTTATCACTCACAAAGTTCCCATGGGGGTAATTCTCTGGTTTGTATCCTCTACCGTCTAGGACAATTAATGCTCCTTCACGCTCGGCGCTTGCGATGAGTGACTCAATTCTCGTTCTACTTTCGGGACTGATCACTGGACCGACGTCGGTTTCTTTCTCGAACCCAGCAGACACGACTAGCTTTCGAGCCTTCTCAACTAGTTCCGGTAGATAACAAGAACTTTCGCCAACGGTCACAAGTACACTTAATGCCATACAACGCTGTCCTGCCGCCCCAAATGCAGCACCTGCTATCGCATTGAGAGCTGTCTCTTTGTCTGCATCCGGGAGAAGGACGGCGTGATTCTTAGCCCCAAGGTTCGCTTGAACGCGCTTTCCATTGACTGAGCCTCGTGAGTAGATATATTCACCAGCACGGTTGCTACCAACAAAGCTGATTGCACGAATTGCTGGTTCGTCAATAATAAAGTTGACGGTATCCACAGCACCATGGACGATATTCAAGACTCCTTTCGGGAGCCCTGCTTCTCGAGCAAGTTCGGCGAGAATCAAAGCAGCACCCGGGTCTCTCTCTGACGGTTTCAATATCAGAGTGTTTCCGGTCACGACTGCGATCGGGATACACCAAAGAGGAATCATGGCGGGAAAGTTGAATGGGCAAATGGCAGCGACAACCCCAAGAGGTTCTCTATAGCTTCTTGTTTCCATGTCTCGAGCAACTTCGAGAACATCACCTGGGAGCTGAGTAGTGATACCACATGCAGTTTCGGCCACCTGCAATCCACGTAAAACATCTCCTCGGGCGTCCTTGAAAGTTTTGCCTTGCTCTAGTGTAATTGAGGCAGCCAAGCGGTCCCAGTTCTCCTTGATAAGATGGGTAAAGCGGAACATAATTTGCTGCCGTGCAATGATACTGGTGGCCCGCCATGCCGGAAATGCCTTTTGGGCTGAGGAAACTGCCATAGAGAGTTCCTTCGCGGTAGATTGAGGGACGCGCGTGACCAGATTGTTGGTGGCGGGATCATAGACAGGAATCCACTGGGTAGCCTTAGACGGTACGAATTCATTGTCAAGGAAATTGGGAGTGTCGGCAGGGGACACAATCGGGTCATGTGTCATGCGCACTGTTGGGCCTGTCGAGGCGGTTCCCCCGGTGTTTGCAGCCATTCTTATCGTTAGAGCCCACAGGATAAGTGGTCTGAGAGCACAAAGGATAAGTTCTTTAGAAGAAGAGGATATGATGAATGTTTGCAAGGTGGCGGCCTATTACCTTTAGTATTGAAAGGGTTATGGGGTTATGGGACTATACTTGCTCGCGTTATCTTGTGTGCTATCCGCTCCACGGAGTATCAAATCGGATATTGCGGACTTGTTCGGTAGGTTCCTCTGGCACGGTCCTTTCGGTCCTTTCGAGTGGATCCAAGTTTGCTAGAGCCAACGTTTCCTATACGCCACAGTCCTCGACCCCATGCTTCCCGACGTTGCCAATCCAACCCAGGGCTCTACTTGGCCGGAGATAAGACACGCTCTATACGGATGATTGCGGCAGATGCGGCGGTTCGGATATTGCGGTCATTGCGGTGAATCCCTACCATGTGTATGCACATACCTTATCACTCCAACAAAACGCACGAGAATTAAGGGGACTTGTGGAGAACGCTCGGACCCGAAAGGAATATGCGCAGGTGCGGGGCAAGCGCCGCATAAAGTGGGTCGCCATATATGGATACTGATTTGGACCCTTGCTTTATAGTTGTTCGCAGAGCCGTACAATTCTGTTATTATGAGTCCCCTGCCACTGCTCGACTACTTGAAACTTTGTTCTTTACTGACTGGCACATTTTCGCTGCCTCTCATATCTCTCTGAAATCATACCTCAGCGTTCACCTTTCCAGTCCTTTCGGAAGAACATGCACGCCGACTACCCTTGGGCAACGGCCCCGCTCATAGTATCGGCACCCATGGCTAAAGTTGCCATGCCGAAGCTTGCCGCAGCCGTCTCAATGGCAGGGGGTCTAGGATTTATTGCTGCGGGTTATCACAGCGATCATCTTGAAGATTTGCTGGAGGAGGCCGAAGATCTGCTCCAGGAAGGCACTGCGGAAACTCGGATCGATGCCGAGGAAGGAAGTCCAAAGTTCCTACCGGTCGGTGTTGGTTTCATAACGTGGAGTGCCTCCTTGCAGAAGGCTCTCCCCTCCTTCTCCAGATACTGCCCTGCTGCTGTTTGGCTATTTGCTCCACCACGGGGCTTCAGGGACCTCATCCCCTGGGTCACTGGTATCAGACAGGCCACCGCATCTAGGACCAAGATCTGGGTCCAAGTCGGGAGTGTCTCAGATGCAGTCGAGGTAGTCGAGGCTATCGAGCCGGATGTCATCGTTGTCCAGGGACTGGATGCCGGTGGGCATTCACTAGCCCGGGGAGCGAGCATAATTTCGCTTGTGCCAGAGATCAAGGACAAACTTCGAGAGCTTCGGCCGTTCCCTCATAAGCAAATTGATATCTTTGCTGCTGGTGGAATCAGTGACAGCCGAGGTGTTGCCGCCGCTATAGCCCTGGGTGCCCACGGGTGTGTGCTGGGAACACGGTTTCTCGCCAGCCCCGAATCATTGGTCGCTCATGGCTACCAAAAGGCGTTACTCGATGCCTCAGACGGAGGAACCAGCACAGTTAGGACCAAGATCTACGACAAAGTTCGTGATATTCATGGATGGCCAGAGGGTTACGATGGCCGCGGTCTTATCAATAGAACCTTTGTTGACCATCTTAATGGTCTAAGTGAAGTGAAAAACCGAGAGTTGTACCGTGTGGAGCTAAACCGTGGAGACGAAGGATACGGGATGAATGGGAGACTTACTACATATGCCGGAACTGGAGTTGGACTCATTAGGGAGGTGATTCCTGCAGGCGAAATTGTCAGATCTTTGCGCGAGGGAGCCCGCGCCGTGCTGTATGGACATAATCATTTATCTAAACTTTAGGTGGTACAGTATATGCCAACTATATGTATCGATTGTTTGTCTTTAACCTACGTACCGAATGGTTCTCTTCTTATCATGAAATATTGCTTCTCTGTGTTCTTATGGAATGTGAGGACGTCACTAGCAGGGTGACAAGACAAGGTAGATATTTTCAGTAATTGAGAGCGATGCTTGGAGCAGCGTTCTTTTCAACACGATAGTAGATAAATTTAAAAACTATCAGGTCTATTGATAGTGACCAATATTAGCACCTATCAACTCTTGTGGATTCTCCACAGCGGCTATTGCGGAAGCAATCTCGGAATCGTGTATCCGCCTCTTTGCGCCTAGTCAATAAGAGAGAAGTGAATTGTATTCGTAAACAGTTTTAAGAAGCTGTTCTTCCACAGAGCAATCTTGTCAACTTCAAGCTTTAACCCCCAATTACCCTACCTAACTACATCGCCTGTCTTTCTTTCATCATTCTCTACGCTCCATCATGACTCCAGAGCAGACTGAGCTGATCACCAAAACTGTTCCTGTTGTGGATCAGTATGGGCAGGAAATTACCAGAGTATTTTATAAGAATATGCTTGCTGCCCATCCAGAGTTGAACGGTGTGTTCAACAAGACGAACCAAGATACAGGACATCAGGCAAAGGTCCTTGCGAAAGCTCTTTGCGTCTACGCGGCGAACATTCGCAATCTGGAAGCTCTAGGACCTATGGTGGAGTTGATTTCCCACAAACATGTATCTCTGGAAATCACCCCAAATCAGTATGACATCGTCGGCAAGTACCTTATTGGGGCAATGCACGAGGTTCTAGGAGCCAATTTCACGGAAAACATCCAAGACGCCTGGACTGCCGCTTATGGCCACCTCGCCGGCATCATGATTCAGAAAGAGGCCTCTCTCTATGACCAGCATGAGGAATGGAAAGCCTGGAGGGATTTTCGCATCACGGACATCTCCCGTGAATCAGATGAAATTTCTTCATTCTATCTCTCTCCTGTCGATGGGAAGCCCCTTCCGTCGTTTGTTCCTGGTCAATACGTTTCTGTCCGGGCTCATGTATGGCATCTTGGGTATATGCAGGCACGGCAATATTCAATGAGCGATATTCCTTCCCCGACATATTACCGGATCAGCGTGAAACGAGAAAAAGGACAGCAATTTGTTCCTGGCCTATTGTCGAATACTCTCCATGAAGTTGAGACACCTGGCAAAATTGTGCAGGTTTCCCATCCTCGGGGCAACTTTCTCTTGAATAGTGTCCGTGAGATATCACCTGTTGTTCTCATTGCTGGTGGTGTTGGCATAACACCTTTATTGTGTATTTTGAAATTCCTCACATCAACTGCACCCAACATGGCGCGCCATGTCCATCTCGTCTATGCCACGAGAACTACGTCTGCACGGGCCTTCTTCAAAGAGATCACGGAGATCAGTGGCCGAAACCCGACAGTCAAGCTGACGTTCTTTGTTGAATGTCCCCGAGAAAGTGACCAGCCCGGTAAAGACTATCACCATGTAGGTCGTATCGACCTACGGCGTCTTGACGTGAACAAGGATCTTTTCATCGATGATTTGTATACAAGATACTACATCTGTGGGCCGTCTCCGTTTCTCGAAACAGTGAAGAGCTCTTTACTCTTTCAAGGGGTAACGTCGACCAGGATCAATATGGAAATTTTTGGCGCTGGGGGCTTCGATGCTACTAGACCTCAGGAGCATCTGTAGAAGAGGAATCTAGGAAGAGCGTACAGCTATACTCTGTGCCTATCTTTATTCAACTGGGATGGGACGATTAGGATAGACCGCAAACAGAAAGACTCCATGCGGCGAAAATTATCTATTCAAAAATCATAACTCCGCAGACCCTTGTTATGGATTATCTTAATGGCTCCATTCACCACATGCATAAATTGCTCAACATCCACGCAAACATCTTCAGAGTGCCAGTCACCGCTGTGGTTGGAAGATGGTCTTGGTGTATGTGTTTTGAAATAGTCGTCACCCCCGTAGAGAAGCAACACTGCGAAAGCCCTTTTGATTTAGGCCAGGTGGTAGGATTTCCACATCACTGATCCAGGAGGCAGGAAGATACTATGTGTGAGACCTGATCCATGGATATCGGCCAATATATCTGATTCTTGGATGATCTTTAATTGTTTTTTGTAGGAAATTGCGGCAAAATCAAGTGATTGGACGTTCACCAGAAATTCTTGCTGGAGCCGCTCTAGGTACTGCTATAGGTCGGCGAGTTTTCGCCCAGACACTCTGTTTACGAATGTCAAATTGATTTTCTCACTTTGTCGCGGCTTGGTGTCATCCAACCCCTACAAGGTCAAGGCCCGATTGGCAGACGTATTTAACAGTCTCGACTTTTCAAAGCGTGTTTCCTGCACCAGCAAGTGGCACGGTGAGGTTTTCAAAAATTGTCTTCTCCCGGAGATCATTGAAACGGATAATTGGCTTCTTTGTGAGGAGTGACAACATATCGAAGTACGTAAAGGAGAGGGGCGGTGGGTTGAAGCAAATAGAGGCAAGTGCAGGAGTATCAATGGTCTCATGTATACCTAAACCATGAGGACGACAGCTTGACCTTGACTTGGCCTTGACCTTGACCTAGCTATGTTTTTCAGATCAAATAAAATTTGCTTTGTCTACGGAATTGGCATTCTAAAGACGATACAAGGACTTCATCACACTTCAAACTTGAAGATCTAGCAGTCCTAGAGATGTCTTGAAGATCAAGACTTCAAGGCCGCATAAAGTAATATCCCAGTGGTCACTCATGAAAAACAAATGGAGTTCAAAATTTTGTCCAATATCTTCCAACATTCCTCGTCGTCAGGATCCTAGGAGCAAGTAAAATGGTTAGATAACTTGAAGCAATCATTGGAATAGAGGATATTAACTGACTGCCCCATGCGGAGATCGATGCTCTTAGAATCCAATTGATTCCAAGTAGCGAGGGCAAAGAGAACCATTGTAAAGCAAAATCCAACCATCATCATCTGTCATGTATCCGAAAAATGGACATTTCCCTGTAGCGCACTGGTAGGATATCGACCGTGGATATGTCGAATCCGAACCTGCTATGACCCGTCTGCTATACTGCCTTCTGTTTTCACAGGAACATGCGGGGTTTTCTGGCGAAACACCTCGTTTGTCTCCAAAGCAAGCAAATTTCTTACAAAGACAGCAGACGTAGTATGGACGGTATGCATTACCATTCACGTTGGATGGAAGACATCGCCGCTCTCTGGTAGGCCCATCACAACGAAGACAGCGTGAAGTGAAAAGACTGGTCATATTCCGGAGTGGAATATTTGTTTTCTGAGGTAGTGGTTGAGGCTTGTAAAAGCGGATATTTGGGGCGATTTTCAGGACTGGGAAATCAAGGGAAACTTGAAAATATCAGCGAGAGGATAGTCTATCCTGCAAGACGGTGAGCCTCAGCCTATATGTACCCAAGACTGTCGTGACTCATGTGAGCTGTGTGGCTGTGAGACAGCAGGACCTCTGTACAGAGTAATATCTTGACACAAGGCTGTTTACTGGCTCGATGCATGGCGACCTTTTAGGAAGAAACAACCCTGCTGTTTCGGGCAGTCCCATTTTCCTTCTTACAAGTCACAAAAAGGGTTGCCTCACTTGGTCAAGAACCCTTAACATTGCGGCGCCTTTACGTTTTGATGATTTACATGTAGAGTGTTCTTTGAGAGTGATGTTAAATTCCTTTCAAGTATTCCGTACTCCCATAAAAGAGTAACAAGCCAAGGCAGAATCGGGCAGTGACTGCGCCAAAGCGCGAACCAATTATAGGCTTACACTAAGCTGCGCAACAAACAACAAGAAAGTGGCGTCCCTTCGTGGCCAGCAGAACGTCATTCCTTGTGAATTAAATCAGTTTCAATGCCAAAGTCTGGTCTGTTCAAATAACAACAATAAGACTGACAGAGGTAACCCTGTGCTAAATTTCCCAGCTGAAACACTTTTAGATGCAGATCATCTTACCAAAAGAATTGCCATAGAAATATAGAAGATATCTAGAAAGACATCAATAAGGAATGGGAAAGCCAAAAAGCGGTAGAGGAAATCGTGTATAGGTGTTGAGCTATTAACTACCAGGGAGATCAAGAGAGGAAGAAGAATCTGCTACATTCAAACTAGCAAAGAAAAGACGTTTTATAGAGGCCACAAAGGCAAACAAGCAGTCAGTCGGCAAGAACAGGCATCCACGGAGGATGGGGTAATCCGACAGTAGGTAATGTACGGTAGTGTTTCAAAGTATCATTTGACCTGAATGGTGAAGCCAGGTGGGAACGTATATAACAAGGATTCGCCGACAGCATGCTTCCACAACACACCCGGACATGTCTATTTAGATGTCTTTCTAAATGTCTTTCTAAACGTCATTTCAAGAATTGAAAGTTACTACATGTAGTATCCCCAACTTCCACCCTTTATTTCTATACCAGTCTCTCTTTCCTTCTATATATATACCTTCCTGTCTCTTTTCTTTAACCCCCTCTCCTACTTAAAACTCATTCATTCCCTCTTTTTTCTCTGCGCTCATCTCGCAGACTGTTCGCATTTCAACCTCATTTTCGCCCATTTTCATATCGTGAGTACGAATCCTGAAACCATCCGTACTCGAAGGACTGACATTATTTAGAAAAATATCCGAGCCCTCTGATCCTGTCTCGCCTGCCACCTCCCAGTACTCCGCGCCGGCTTCGCTTTTATCTACTCCTGCCTCATTTCCAAATTTATAGCAAGCAGCATGTTCCACGGAAGCACTGCAAAGCACTCTGGTGCAGAACACCCCTGCATACGCTAATTCCCACCCCTGGATTGCACCGCACCCCATTCTACCTACTGTACTACTTCTCTGAATAGGCGTCTGTAATCAATTTCCAAGCAGTGGCATTATCAACTTGGTTTTTCTGTCGCATGTGGAACAGGATCAAGTCTCTCTTCCCAGCATCCCGCAGAGAGAGCGAAGGAGCCATCGGGATGGCGACCAAATTTTACATCGATGGCCGAGATAACCCGTATGGAGACTCGGTACGACTCGATGAAACAAGGAAGGGACGAAATAATCACAGCGTTCCTGGAGAGAGCAGATGATTTCCAGGCGCAGTACGGCTCCCAGAAGGCTAATTTCGGAATAAAAGTGGCTCAAGGTCTCCCAACAGGGACCCACCGGGATTGCCTGGGTAATATGCATGCCCTTGCCGTCCTAGCCTTCCGATCTGGTCGCCCACCAATCATTGTGGCAGACGAGGCAATAAAACGCTCTGGTCAATGTCCGGGAGTTTGAATCGCACCAGGCAACTTTGCTTAAGCTTGTCCCAACTCTGGCGGGTGTCCCTGCCTAGATAATCATACCATAGTTCTGCTCGCCCGGATACGTTCTGGGCAATGATCTTTTCTGACTTTCCTCTTACATCCATTTCCTTTTTTTTTTTTTTTTTTTTTTTTTTTTTTTTTTTTTTTTTTTTTTTTTTTTT
>CAJVRC010000846.1:431134-474705 GCA_911456345.1 Penicillium egyptiacum
TTTCAAGGCTACTCCTTTCCTTCCTACACTATCACCCGCACGGAGCCACAGCCAAAGGTCAAGGACGACATAGATTATTGCTGCATGCGCAGCCCAGTCGAGCGCCGTCAACAGAGAGACAACAGCCCAGACTTTCGGATCGGTTTCTGCTCGCAAATGCAACCCCGCCTAGTCTAGAAGTTAGGCACTTAATCTACGACTTCATTCCCGGGACGAACTTTTCCGCGCAAAAGCCACAAAAGCCTTTCGTGCCAAACCTGGTTGATACCAGACTACAAATCAAACTCGACGCTGTCGCCGAATTCGACCCAGCTGCAAACGAAATCATACACAAGATCGAAAAGCTGTCCAACACGATACAGGGAACAGGGGAAGGCGCCACCGACTGGGTATCTGAGGAGAGCAAGCGGAGGAAAGTTCACTGCTTGGGTCAGCCGCTACGAGGAGTACCACGACTTCAAAAAAAGGTCACCTATCAACAGAAGTCCGTCGAACCTAGGTAGGTACCCCCGCCAGCCCCTATAGCCATTCCCTAGCGACCATTTTCTTCCTACAATCCGGACAGCATGGTACCGATCCTTGTATTGGAATATGCTGGCTAGTATCCAGAGCACATGAAATAAATCCAGGCATTTTGATATCAAAAGCCGTTGTCCGACTGGCCAAAATATCTGTCGCGTGTTCTCCCACCCCGAGAAAAACCATCAGCATGCCATTCCTAGTTCGTCTCTGCTATTAACTGATACACTGTCATCCTTTGAGGTTTAAGACTTACATTTAGTCTTCGGCCCTCCCTTCTATTCCCCTCCTTCTTGTCGTTATATATTTTGCATAACCTATTTAAAAGAATAACCTTGGGTAACTTTTTTGTGCAAGTCCCTTCAGCCGCTTGTCGTCACCAGAGCAGTGATCTGGCCAGGCGAGACTTCAAGGGTTCGACATAACCGTGGTGAAAACTAAAATATGAATGGGCAAAAACAACATATCACTCGTTAAAATAGTAAAGATATATACATAGGGCATATTACGACAACTCATAACGGTGCTCATGTTTCTGTGGCAGAGAACCGGGTGCTTCAGGAATACCATAAGAAAGATCATAGTCATTACCACGCAACTCGGCTGGAACATGTTGCCAATAGCCGGTCGGCACAATCTTTATGCCTGGACCTTCTTCAGTAGATGGACTGTTCGCTTCCCCAGCCGACTGTCTCGAATTTCGCCGGCGACGGATGACAAAAAGCCAAGCCGAACCACACACCAACGCCGCTGCTCCAACTCCGCATCCAACTCCGATACCGATCGTGGTTTCTCGAGACAGATCCGACGAGCCCGACTTGCTTGCATTAGATCCTGACGTGCTGGCGGCGCTATTGGATGTCGCTTTAGAAGATGGGAGTGCTGTCCAGTGAGATTTCCAACTAGCCTCCCACGAGTTGTCTGTTGCAGGAATACTAGAAGAAGAGACTTCGATGGTGGTTTGATCTGGAACATCAACGAGACCAGGGCCAGGTGCTTGAGCCAAGAACCAGGATCCATAGCCCTTCCCTGTGCCAAAGTCTTCTGCGACAAAGGCTGCTTGTAGGAAAGCACGCCCAAGAGAATACACATTATCGGACGGGTAGCAAGGGAAGTAGGGGGTCGCCTCGCTGACCAGAGGGGGTTCCAAAGTCAGATTCAACAGCGCAAACGGCACTTTGATGGTGATGTTTCGGCTGTATGTAGAATCCTTCTGAAAAATGAAAGATAGATAAGCAGGCGACGTTACAATCTTGCGGTAGATTTCATCATCCGTCTTCCAGAGGTAGAGACCAAGATCAGGGTTGAATGTCACGGGGAGCGTGGACGCGATGCTGTCGCAGGTGCTCTGTGGCAGGTAAAGATATGGCCGTGTGAAGTCCAGTTCGACTGTCAGAGGTGCTGTCAAACTCGAATTTGACCCCGAGAGTAGACCTGTCTTCCGGCTGTAGCTCCATGGCGACCCGCCTGTGGCAACTCCCAGTCCAATATCCTGGAGTTTAATGACTAGGTTTCCTCCTGGATTTGTAGCGAAAGGTGTGAAGGGTTGGGCTGAGGTCTCCCCCATGATGCGGTTGCTATCGTACCCTCCCAGCCAAGCAGATCCCGGGATGCCGAGCTTTGCTGACCCGATATGTATTCCATACGAATACGAAGGAGTTCGTCGGCTAGCCGTTGTGTACATATAGCTAGCGATGAACGTCATGGTGTATCCCCAAATATGAGTCAATGCAGGTGCTCCCATCGATAAAATCCCAACCTCAATCGGATAGTTGCGACCATTCGGGTATGTCTGATAGGCGTCAGAAAGTCCAGTCATGCTGACGTTTGGAACGGTCGAGCCAAGCCCGATGTCGAAATTGTCGTAGAAGACGTTTTGGGCAGCCCATCCCGACAGTGAAGCATCGCTCCATTGTCCAGCTGTGTTGGCTGCATCGTCCCCCGCAGAAGGTGACTCGTTGCGATTATATACACCAGCATCATCTGCGTAGCATTTTGTCGACGAGGACCAAGAGGTTTGGTTGTCACAAATGGTCGACAACAGAATGGTACTGGTCCAACGCCCACCAGGATAGAGAGCGACTGTTTGTGATGGCGAGCCTATTCCCACTGATACAGCTTGCCATGGGCCATCAGGACCGAAGGACTTGTCAGACCAGGTAAGCGGGAATATTGAATTCGCTTCAGTGATTCCCCGACTCAAAATGAACCAGTGGCACAACACAAAGAGTATGAAGGGACGGACAGTATTAGGTATTGTGTTCATAGCGCGCAGCGAGGCTTCAGGCCTTAGTCTGTTATGAGCAAGGAAAGATTGAGCAATAGAGGTTTGCATCAAACATGAGCCCTGGGTCTTCTGAGTAACGACAGCATTAAGCAAGGAAAAATGGAAAAGGGGCGTTGCCCACAGAGAGGAATGTTTCAAATATTTCAAATACAACTAAGCAGTACAGCAGCTCTACTCCTAAGGGGAAAGGAGTGAGCGCTAAATACATATTTAGCTACAGGACCGATCTGCGAGAGTCCGAGACATGTGCCTTACAGAGGACCGCCGCGGACCCACCATATCCTTAATTTTCGCGTATCTTCAGTGCCGAATTAGGCGCCTAGCACAATGGCCGTCACTTGTTTAAAGCGCCTAACACGGATTGACTGGTCATAGGAAGTCAGGCCATATCCCTCTATTCGCAGCTAAGTGAGAGTCGATCATTTTTCTGAATAAGTGAATGGCCCAGGCATGACAGTGCGACGAAGCGCGACACTCAGGGTTCCAGGACAAGGTCCGTTCTGGGAACCGTTTCAGCCTCTGGACTAGAGGCTTGGCGGGCGCGTAAAGATAACCCGAGGAGATTCGGTAAACCGACAATCATCGACATTAGGAAGGCTCTCTCATCACATTGTGATCTATTCCCCGGTCCTTATCAACTTCCAATAATTTCAGTTTTGAAAATAGCTCCTCAGATATTAATTCAACTAATTATATACGGCGTAAGTGATCATAGCGGATCGAGGGTGGGTATCTGCACTTACATATTCGCGCTGGCGCTAATGCAGCTCGACGGAACCAATCACGCCGTTCCATTGGCAGTCCAGATAATCGTTAGTCTATATAACTGCCTAGCTTAAGTCCGGATGATAGGTTGGGGCAAAAGAAAGTCACTGATCGCGCCCGGCTTCCAACTCATCTTGCCATCGCTTATAGGGCCCTTCGCAAATAGTGGACTCACAATGATAAAGGTAAGGCCTGGTGTCTCATATGTTGCTGGTGCAATTAGTGACTGTCAAGGCTGAGACCAGAACCTGCTGAAAATTACGGCCCCTTGAAAACCCTCCTCCCGTGACTTCCACCAGATATGGCTGCAGCGGCCACGGAGCAAATGCTGGTGTGTCTGGCAAATTTTCCCTTTCTGTGGCTCGTGACCTACTGTCACTTGTCTAGGAAGGGGGATGGAGCGACAGTCTCACCAAGGAGGAGGAAAGCTACTTTAAGGACTGCAGGGAATGGGCTATTTGGTATATTGACACGGTCGACTACGAGAGGCAGATCTTATTCTGCGACTGCAGCAACATCGAGTTTGGTTTAAAAACGAGACTGGTGACACAAATTGGCGCACTACTAGAAGTGGTCGAATTACTTTTCTCCCACCAAGGGTTGGGGTTTACATCAGGGAGGGGACATTCGGGGTTGACTCTCACGACGGGACATACAAAATCGGACCATGATATTGTGTTGGGTCATTAACTATGCACATGGCCAATCTGAATTTGATTCGCAGGTAGATGATCCCGTGATGGGGACTGCTATGCGACACTGGCAGCTTGACACAATCTGTTGTGTCATATATCTGGTGGCTTTCCTCCCAAAGTCGCAGCTGACTATTTTCAATGGCATCACAACCAATTTGACTGAATATAGAAGGCATAGCCTTCATAGATGCTGCTTTAACAGTAGAACCGCTATCACCCTCTATATCGAAAATTCAGAATATCTGCTCAAATAGGGATTGAATCAGATCTCACCACGAATATCCATCGTAAAATTGTTTCCCTGTTGTTGGTAGGCTAAGGTGACCCTGTTCGTGGATTTTTTTAGTTGAAGTATCTGCGAGAGGACAGAACGCCTGAGCTTGTTCTGGGAAAAAGAATGGCGGCGATATCGGTTGCCATTCCGTTGTTGAACCAAATATGGCATCTTGTCCAAGCCACTCGGAAAACTTCATTCTTACACAATTTGTGCGATTGATTGCCCCCTTCGTGGTCTCAACCATTCGGGCTGGAGATCTTTTAATGGCTTCAACTATCTTGTTACCAAACCTATCACGGATAAAATCAAGAGTGAAGTGATCGAAGACCCATTTATTCCCAATCTCTGTCCAGTTGGAGGCAGCGGTGTTTAACATAAAGCTTGTTCAGTTATCATTTGCTGTCCACAGGAAAGACAGGGCGGATATTTCTTACCTCGGGGGAAGTGAAGAAGCATAAATTTTCTATATCGAGAGCAGGTATTGATGCCTTGCCTCAGGGCTACTTCCTCAAAGAATTCTATCGCATTGTTTCCCAAGAAGATCGCACATCTGCTCGGGTGTTGTTGACGGAAAGCCAGTACGTCAAACTCTCGACAGGCCCCAGGCAAAACGCGCATGATAAAGGGAAGAAGGATATGGGGATCGATTTCAAATACTTCGAGGTACACCTTGTGCGCTCTTTTGTTTCTTTAGTATACTTGGTCTCTTGGTTCGTGCGTCCCTTCCCAGGGGGTAAACGAGTGAAAGTCTTGCAATAAATCGGTAACCGCTCTTCCAAGGCCTCTCGAAAAGCTGTAGATATGGTTCTTTCCTTGGCAATAGCATCCCTCGTCTGGTAGGTACCGGATAATTGGTTAGGTTTCATGGTTGAGGTGACGCCCCGACGTAATCTTGGGCGAGGAGAAAAGGGCAGAAGGGGCAGAAGGGGTAGATATGGCATATAGGGTAGATATAGCAGACAGCGCACAATATACTCGAGAACAAATAGAGCGAGATGACTATTCTATAGGTCCGAAATATACACATTGCTCCTAGGCACTTATGCTTGTGATAGGCCTTACCGAGCATGCAACTATAGGGTGAGATGGCAGCACACCAATACTCTTACTAGGCGTGTCTGTCATTGGCCCATTTTAGCCGCTAATGCGGTTTCGGGATAGAGATATTTAACATATTACTTCGTGAGGTATTTCACGTGCACTGGTTTGGTTGGGTACAAACTGTCCTTCTCCTTCCCAACATATGGTTTCGTCGAATGTGGAAGATGCCGAGCGAAGCCAGGCATTATATGGGATATTTCATTCCCTAACATTAATCTTTTCCCATGCCACATTTTATTCACGTAGAAGCAAAAATTGAACTCTAAGGGCTTTATTGAAAGAATTTGGCGTTCTTGTATCTTCAACGATTGTGTTCCAATAATAGATTGGCAATTGCTCTGTCGACAAGAAAAGTAGCCGTTATGAAAGCCCGCCATTTTTGAGTAGAACCAATTCAATTAGTGAGGCGTTTTCGTTAACTCGGATTGCTTTTCAATAATTCTTTGTACTCAAATCCTGGGCGGATATACACCCAAGGAGTGGAAAGTATCGAGGACTTTAGAAGATTCGACATTAGAAACCGCATCCAAACACTCCCACGCTACAAGGCCTGTCCCGTCAAGAGTCTTAAAGAAAAAGCACATATGATGATCAATTCATCAAGAGAGAAAGGGGAAAGAGAGAAAGCTAGAGAAGCACTCCGTAAGGACGAGCAGACATGAACAAAGAAATCCTAGTTGCAGCTAAAGGACGGAGCCCCTGGGCGCTATCCCAGTTTAGGGTACAATATATCCTAAGATTTAAAATCGTTCTCTAAAAAATAAATCAACAAACTAGGGCCTCTATTCAGCTTTGTATGACTGCATTTCCTTAGAGGGTGACACTGGTCAAAATGTCTTAGCAGCCTGAAGCTAACATCTATACTAAAAACAAATTCAAATATAGCCTGGGACAAAGGGGCGATGTGTTAAATGCCTGGACCCTGCCACCTTTGGCGCCGTTTCAAGCGAGGTAGGTGAACTATCTATTTTCACACCAATCGCCCCCTGTCAATAGCATCTAGTCCTTCTCAACAAGTACATAGTAGAACAAAACCCCAACAAGTAGTTGAAAAGATGACAGGAAAGAAAAGACTAATGATAGTTGAGACTTGTCGGGCATGGAATACAAGCCGCTGAATGAGCTAAACTGGAGATTCGGGCAACTGACCCGAACGATATTGCAATAAAGGTGCTTTCCATGCCGTCAATCTTTCATCATCAAATATAGCAACTCCCCAGCACCATGTACCTTCATCTCCACTTTGCAAATCGACCACATCTTCAAGTGTTTCTACCGGTATATCAGACATAGGCAGCAAATACAACTTTTTCCACCCAAGATTAGGTTGCTCGCTAGACGGTAATGTCGACCAAAACTGCTCATAATCTCGAACTGCATATCGATCTGCAGGATAAAGAAAAGGAAGTCTCTCCTCCTCCGACATCCATACAGGAGGGAAATTGCTCAATTCGTCCTCCAATGCATTAAGCATCACCATATCGCGCCGAATCAAGGGCGTCCCATGAAGAAGGCGGTAAACAGACTCTGGCCCCATTGTAGCAAGTGACCTGGACCGATCCGGAAGATTCTCAAGACTTTGGAGAGTCTCTAAATTACCCCAAAATGGCATTACCTCATCAGGGAGAAATTCGAAAAATTGATAGTGACAATCATCTTTGTTCATGTGCTCCTCCATAAGATCATGTAGGCCGGCAGTCATTTCCTTGTAAATAGGGTCGAACATCGCCGTGAAGTATGTCCATACACAGGCCATTTCGTGGTATTCCCAAGGAGGCATCGGTCCAAAAAATACGCGATATGCCTCTTCATGGGGAGGCATAGAAGAGCTAGATTTTGGCTTTCTGTTCCAATTGTTGTCGAGCCAACCGTTCCCATTCTGGCGTTCAGGGTACCCAAATATATGCTCGTAGGTTTGCAATCGACATAAAGCTCTGAGCAACCGGTGCTTTTCAGTTTGAGACAACTCAATAGGGATCACTGAAGTTTCCCATTGATCACTTCCCATCCACGGGGGCCGCCGTATGTTCTTCGCATAATCGTCCAGAAAGAAATGGAACACCTTATGAAGATAGAGTAGGTGAAAAATCTCTTCCAGGCTGCCAGGCTCATCTATCCGATTCGACGAAGTCGAGGCAAGAGTACTGATTTCTTCTCTACGACGCCAGGTGTCTAACAATGCAATTGCTTCGTGTTTGTGACTGCTGAAAAGGAGACCACGAGACCGTGTAGCAGTAATTGCATCTGCTAGAAGCACTCCCCATTGATCCTTGACAATGCCATAGAGAGCTCCCTGTCGCACTGGAAGGTAGGCTTGGTGAAATATTGGCGATGAAAGCACGATAGACTTAAGAGTAGCCAGATCGTGTATTTTAAGCAAGATGAGAATGAGCAGCTCCGTTGGGAGACCTTTTAATGTCGGTTTGGCCTTGAAAAACTGTGAGCATGATGTTTTCTTTTTCAAATCGCAGCTTGTATCTTACCATGTTAATAGGACATGAAAACCTTTAGGAGGTATACAAATAGGGAGACTGGTCAACCTGATAAGTACCCGTGGACTGGAGCCCTGGAGCCCTGGAGGCGGGGGTTCTTATATAAGGCTGAGGAAAGCGGCTGGTGTATTTTTAGCTAGCCGCTGAACTAACTAAGCCGCGCGAGTAAGAATTAAGTGTGTTTTATCTAATCATTCAATTAGCTATAGTCAAAATTCATTCTAGCCCAATCAATCTGATTTAGGCGGTGGGATATATTTTGGTTGAAGCCACTAGGTATGTAATTACTGTCTTGCTGCTAGCCACTAAATATCAATTGTGCCTTTGATTAGTGTAAGCCTAGATTTCATCTACTTACGGCTCATTTCTAATGAACGGAGCTTGTGCTGTATTACCCTAGCGTTTATCTTTAAGTTGCTTATAGGCATCATCCCTGTCCTCTTGTATACATGCCTATCACGTTGTAGGGCTAATGTAAGAGCGAAAGAACAACAATCCCGCACAAATGTGTGCGCGTAACTCATAGTCTGAAACTTTTGATGTTTTGAGCTATTTCAAGTTGGCGAGACTCTTAATAAGGAGTATGAACTAGGAGTCTGTCGAGTCCCTATATAGCCCCGTATTATAACCTAGAAGAAATGTATTATTTTCATGCTTGTTTAGTCTCATTTAATTGCTACGCTAATCTCTCTTCGAATCCTTTTCTTCAACAATGGGTTTTCTTAGTGGAAAGCTCCGCTCGAAACCTGAAAGGAAGCTCTCCGAGCCCACGTACGAAACTCTAAAATACGGTGAACAACTAGTGGCACACCAGTATGCTTAGCAGAAGCCGCCGAGTCCATACGGCCCGCATTTCCAGAAAGCACCACAGTAAGAGGAGACTATACGATCGAAGGGTAAAGGGCGAGAGAATTCCCCCGGGCCACCTAGATCTCCGTGACCATGCCCATTCGTTTCACCAACCCAGGCAGAATCATGCATACTCTGACCCCTTTGAGAGAATACCAGAAGAGTGGTTAAAGCAGATGGCTACCGAGCACAAAAGATATCACACCGTAAGTGATATCAAGGATGCCCAGACCCGCTAAAACGAAATCGACCTTTATAATGCAAATCACACGCTAGCCGGGCCAAGACATCCGTTTAACCTTGCCAATGGCCTAAAGATCTAAGCTGGGATTGCGGCGGCTCAAGCTTTGGTGATCATAGGAAACACGTAATATACCTATAGGTGTAAAGAGCAAAAATATTCATCGAAAGGCTGACCTCGCATTTATAGTATCGTCTAGGGCCGTAAAGGGTTTGTGCATAAGTATCCTTAATCGTATAAAAGCGAAATGGCACTTGAAACCCATGATGACCAGATTTTGCAAAGGAGGAGGGCAGTGACGAGTCGTCGGGGTCAGATGACTGTACTGGAGGAGAAGTATGGCAAGTGGGCCTTAGAGGCTCAAGGTCAGAGATAGTAAAGATCTGTCTTTTGGCTCTACCATGTGACCTTACATGGGAGTTGGGGGTGGGGCAGAACCTAGTTGACAGAGGTATCTCCATATATGTTCTATCATCGAAAATAGTTAGTGTTGATGTGATGGAAAGAAGCTCGGAAAAATACTGTGTGAATATGGGAAGGAGGGGGAAGAGCTCCAGCCGTCGCCATGTTTCCTTATTTCATCCTTTTTTCACGCCCTGTTTCGCCTTGTTTGCGGGTACTTTGTTGGATTCTTTTGCAAACTTGGTGATTTATTGTTCTTAGCTACATGTATGCTTTTCAATTGTTGAACTTCACTGCCGAAAGTTATTATTTGCCCCTGACTATTCAAGTCTCTCCTTCGCATTGACTTCTAACACCTCAAAGTAAAAGCAAGCTTGGGATGTTCATCTGTATTGCCATTGATGCCAGTACAAATCAGTATTCTGATACCATTCTTTTATTTCTAACAATGAGGCCTCTGACCCTACATATAACAATCAGGTGGTCAGGTGGTGCAATTTTTGATGGAATCCCTGACATGTTCATCCATCTTGACTAAGAAAACATATTAAGCGTTCCAAGGCCGTTGATTTCGACTAAGTGGGATTGAAGATGGCAGACGAGAGCTTGTAGAGTCAAGAAATTTGAGGTGTGATATGGAAGGAGGGCAAAGACGGGGAAGTTGTGGATATTATACACGGCCATTTGTATACATATGTAAATAACACTTACAGTCGTGTTTCATTAGTCTACTGTGAACGAGTCTTTGCACCAGTGGACCCCAGTACTTCGGAAGGTCTGAGACCCACTTATTTTGCTGGTAGAACTTCGCATTCGGAACTAGTAAAGAGTATGCCACGGGGCGTGTACTATGTAGTAGCATAGAAAGAGCTGTCAAGGGTGAAAGACAAATGAAACGCCACTATTGGTACGTTGCAACTAGAATGGTCCAGTCACACCTGGGCGGATTAGTTGTGACCTAAAAGGAGCTCTCAACAAGATCGTTATTTGGTTTGAAACTTTGGATTTCCTCTCAACACCGGTGACATAATGCGCAGAAGGCGCAAAAGGGGCAGAAAGTACTAGCGCGGATCAATTAGAGCCAGACAACTATTTTGCGACTTGGGCATGTGCGTATTGCTTCCAGGCGCTTATGCGTGTCATAAGTCTTACTAGCATTCCACTGTGGGGTACGATGACAGCACATTCGCAGGTTAGTGCTAGTGATAAAGATAATACCAAAGCTCTTGCAGCAAATTTGACGCAAGGTAGCCTTGTTTATGCTTGCTTCGGAATTTAGTCCATACCTTACATAGACTGGTTGAATTAGTCCGTTGTGAAGTGTGTATACGCAGAAAGACCTAAAGCTGTACGGCGTGTAACTTTCTCTATCGAAGAGGCGCAGTGGAAAGGGCCGCAGGGAGGCTCAATTAAATACTTCCCCTGAAATGAGACTAGAAGTAGCAGCCCCTAGGAAGGTGGAGGACAGCCGCATGCCGCCTTGAGAAAAGCCCCACCTAGGCATACTGTATGACTGGGAATATTTTCGCAGGACCGACTTCTGGGCCCAAAGCCACTGTAATTACCGCTATAGCAAGCGTCAACTAAGAATATGGTGCCTAATCCTGAATCTTACGTGTCCAGAGTGGGCCTACCGAGTTTCTGGAATGAGAGCCTATAGGAACAAAGTAGATGTAAGTGGTCATACCGACCACAATCTGCAGCCACAGCAGGCCTTCCAGGGAAGGTCACTTACATTTCGTACTCTTGCCGGTGCTTCTTCATTATAGTAGCAACCCCACGCAGTCTCAAGTGTCCATATCTCCGTAGCCTCCCTCTAGTGCCTCCCTTCTTGTCAATCGATTATAGAATGTTTCGAGACAATGGTGCTATAGCCAGTAATCACTACGTTTCTTAACTGATTTCACCCGATATTGCTTTTTCGGAGATCGAAGACCAGCGGTTCCCGATTCACAATAATAGGACAACTCCATAGCACTAGAGGTTTTCCTAGTATGCGGTCAGAGGTGGAATTACAATTGCGCTCATTGGGGTTGGTTTATATCTAGAGGTAAATGATATTCCTCTTTACTTCTAGCTTTTGGCGTCCGGGGCTCTTTTCCTCTTTTTCTTTTCCTATCAATACACCACTTAGGCAGTCACCATATCCCTTCCACAAGTTTCTTCATCAACGGATATCAAATACAACCTCCTGTCCTACAATCGCTGGTCTACAGTCTTCTCCAGACCCCGAAGCAGGGCCATGCAATTCGGAGCCTCACACTAGGCAAATGGAAGCCAGAGAAGAGTGCACTGAGTCTGCACTAGTGCATCCACTGCCCTCGTGATCTAGAGGACCATCCTCCCTGGATATCGCTTATTCCATAAGGGGCTCTGTAAAAGAGTACTGGCAGCTCTTCAACGCTCTCTAAGGCAACACAGGCCGTTACTTCTGTTTGCAGTATTGCTTTGCCTAGTCTCCAAATCGAGAAGCTCGACATCAAACGGGTGGTTTGGGAACAATGTACACCGAACGTCTTCTGTGGCGCGTTGTGGATAAAGAAGAGCCCTTAGAGAAGCACCCAATCCTGTCTTCGCTCGTGCGAAATTTACGGCACCGAACAGGTTGGGACTTTCACCCTCGAAAACTCGTTTCTTACTACCTGTGCCTCCTATGCGAAGTCTCAAAGGCAATCTCGTAGGTGCGTCTAACTGCGCACTTGAGTTTCTTCCTCTGCGTATCGCGGTGGTCCAGCACCTGAATTCCGAGACAGTGGCACCGGGGACAGTTTCGAATATCTGATCTCACCGTGCAAGAATCTGCAGTCATTCAGATATCTTCATCAGTAAAGCCCTGGCCTATCTATAGAGCCACCGCAGTACTAAGGTTATTTTTCCCCTTTCGGGCCAGCACCTTCGGAAAATCGCTCTCGTCCCAAAAGTGTAGTTGAAGAGTCAGTCACTCTTGAGCACACTTACCTAGGGGAAGGTTACATCGAATGGCCTTCTAGTGAGGTCTGGTCCCCGTCTGGCTACGCCATGCTGATGAACCTGCACTTGTGAATTTCTAATCTCTTGGGCGTCAAGGACGAGGATCGTCTACCCATAGTTTCGCTTATATCGTTGCTTCCAGTGTCTCTGGAGAACTCTATGTGTCGGATGTGTTTGATTGAGGTGTGGACACCCTGGTTGAAGGACTAAAGAATCTTGGTTCCGTCTTAGAAGATCGCTTGTCTCAACTGAAGACGATCGAAATCGAAGGGGACTGGCAGGAATGGTGGCAGACGGAAGAGGAACAGCGCGAATAAGCACGCCAGATATATCCAAACGCACGCCGCTAGTAGATAAACAGATACACGACAGGAATGGAAAGCTGCAAGAGTTGTGTCAGAAATTGGACGTAACGTTCCATATCCGCCACTTTGACATGGAAGAATGGCAACGGGGAAGAGGGGGGAGAAGACGATGACTATTTATTTGGCTAATGAGCATCGGCCAGAGAGCGAGGACGAGGAAGAAAGTAATAGCTAGCCAAGACCCCTTGATAATATACATTCGATACCATTCTAGCTATAGAATGCACCGATCATTCCCTCACGCCCCAGACAAGACAGTATGTACGTAGGGAAGTTCGAGTGCACTCTGTGCAATTCTTCCCATGTGGGCATATCGCTCCAATCTCCCTCTGTAGAGACAGCAAGGCGGCAAGGAGACCATGGATTGACTTGAACTCTTAACTGAGGAGAGAGAGAGGAAGGAAGATCAACTAGGTGAGGAGTATACGCAGTAAGGCTGCCTCGACACCATCTGATATTCAGATTATCGTAGTTGAATATCGGGGCTCTCAGTAATATTGTTGCCGAGGTAAAAGGGAACGGTCGCGTCACACCACAAACGTAGTATCTTCCGATTTTTGCCTGAATAGCGCACCGCAACAAACTCGTCACTCTGCGTAGCCACGAAGCCATAAGACACTCTTCCACATTACCTATTGTACGCTGGTCAACATATCTACCACTGATGTTCACAAGGGGACGACGACCTTGGAAGTCAGTCCCACAACAGCTCAGAGGACCTTGAGGACTTCCAAGCTATCTTAGTAGCACTCCCACGTCCTGCTCTCCATTCTTACCACTACACGTACAACTACCAACAACACGTGTCATATCAGATAAACCATCCATAGGATGAGCAAATGCATTGGAACGAAAACATACAATGTCTATTCAAAGCTGATCATCAAGGCTAACAAAAAAAAGCACGAAACCATCATGATCACGTCGCGACCCCTCCCAGAGCTTCTTCGTCCTAGGACAAAGCGTGGGCAACATAAATCTTTTAGATCCGTTC
The DNA here is from genome assembly GCA_911456345.1 of Penicillium egyptiacum. Taxonomy (NCBI): domain Eukaryota; kingdom Fungi; phylum Ascomycota; class Eurotiomycetes; order Eurotiales; family Aspergillaceae; genus Penicillium; species Penicillium egyptiacum. Next base: position 445,092 of record CAJVRC010000846.1, read on the forward strand.
GCGAGATCCGGGCCCGCAATCACGGTCTCGTCTCATCCATCTTCGATTCATGGCTCTTTCCCATCGTCAGCGCAACTCCCCACCACACAGATCCCAGTTCCCATGGAAAACATAAAATGGGCGACAAAACGTTAAAAAGCAATGGAAAAGCGAGGATCAAGGACCCGAAACGTGTATGCAAGAAGGAAAAAAACAGCGACGAGGGATTCGAAACAGGATTACAGGAGAAATTGGGAAATGGAACCGGAGAAGACAGAGAAAAAGAGAAAATGATATCTTCCAGGTCTTCGGAGGAAACGCCATTGCAAAGCATAAAGAAAACAAACAGGTTCCCCGCGTCAAATCGGGGTTAAGGAGAGGGGCCCCTTCACATGGTATCATAAGCGAAGTCTTCATCATTGGCCTAGCATCAACCCCCATTTACGGCATGGAAATTGTCTCCGAAATCCTTTTACTGCGAAGCACACTGCACCCGCTCGGCACCACCGGGCACGTCATCCTCGTCCTCGTCCATGCCGGCCGCGGCCGCGCCGTGGGCGCGGGCCTGGTCGTGCTCGTTCTCGGGGTCCTCGAGCTCGAAATCCTCGACCATGGCGTCGGTCGGGGGCACGATCTTCTCGGAGCGAGGAGGAAGAACCTTCTCCAAGAGTTCCAGGTTCTGGAGCTCATCCCTCGTCGGGAACTTGACATCGAACTTGATGTACAGGTTGCCGTGGTCGTGGTGGCGGAACGAGGGCATACCCTGGCCGTGGATGACCTTGATGGCATCTGGAAAGAGTGGTTAGCAACAGGGTTCACAAGGCTTGTGAGGGAAAACAAGGCAAGTCACATACCAGGAACAATAACCTCGCCAGGGGCGATGTTCACGGTCATCCACCGATCATCGAGGTGCTCAATGTGGATGGAACCGCCGGCAAGAGCGGTAAGCAGGTCGATCTCAGCCTGGTAGAACAGGTCGTCGCCCTTGCGCTGGAAGCGGGCGTGGGGCTTCTGCTCAATCTCGAACACGACGTCACCGGGCATGACACCGGGCATCTGGTCACCCTCGCCGCGGAACTCAATCTTGTGGCCATCGCGCACACCTTTGTCGACGTGGACGTGGAGCACCTTGCGCTCAACGACGGTCTTCTTGCCGTTACACTTCTTGCAACGGTCCTTATCACGGACAATCTCGCCCTCACCATTGCAGTCGGGGCAGACGGTCTGGAAGCGCTGGATCATGGGACCCATCTGGCGCATCATAGTCTTCATACCGCTACCGTTGCAGCCCGCGCACTCCTTGACAGCGCCCTCCTTTCCACCGCGGCCATCGCAGCCACCGCAGATGACGGACTTCTGGAGTGCCAACTTGGACACCTTGCCCTTGTAGATATCCTCGAGGTTAACCTTGTGCACGTGGTGGATTGTGCGGGCCTTCTTGGGACCTTGTTCACGCATGCCGCCGCCGAACATTCCGCCGAAGGGGCCGCCGCCGCCGCCGCCGAAGAATTGAGAGAACAAGTCCTCGGCGTTCATGCCGCCGCCACCGCCGCCATGCTCCAGGCCTTCCTCGCCGAGCTGATCATACAGCTGACGCTTCTCAGGGTCGGAAAGAGTCTCGTATGCGTGCGACAGTTCCTTGAACTTCTCTGCGGCATCGGGGTTGTTGGTGTTCTTGTCTTCATGTGACGAAGAGATGTCAGCTGAGCGTTTCCAACATATGCTATTCAGAATCTCTGGGGTTGTCACATACCAGGGTGGTACTTGAGAGCACCCTTCTTATAGGCAGTCTTGAGCTGAGCCTCGGTAGCGGTGGGAGCGACCTAAATGAAAGAAACCACCAAGTCAGATTTCAAGCACGAATCAAACGGGTCTAAAACCTAGCCAAATATAGTTTAACATACCCCGAGGGTGTCGTAGAACTTCGTTTCCTTGACCATTGTGAAGTATGCGGGGAATCAGAGGCGTAAGAAAAGATTATCGATATTAGGTATTCCCGTGGAATCCAGAAATGAAGCGGGAGAATGGAGGGGAGACAAAGGCGCCGTCTAAGAGTTTTCGCAGACGGCTTTTATATGAGAAATGCCAAACAGACAACAATTGCGGGTATTTGAAGTCCTGGCTGGAGATGAGAAAGTGGAGGAGGGGGAGAGAAAGGGCGAGATGGTTATCTGAACAATAATAATCGAAGCCAAAAAAAGGCTGAGTAACCTTTTTACCCAGGCACCTGTATTGGACTCGTAAAATTACCCAATAAATTACCAGCGCAACTAAGAATTCGCGATTTTGCACTAGTTTTCTTTGGCTCGCTTTGAAGCAGGTTTTGCTTTTTTTCAAACAGAATCGACAAATCGGTCTACAATACGGGCTATTCTATATCTTCAGCTCTTCTGGTGGCTTCTATGTACATCCCAAATTGGCCCGAGCGCTGATTCCACGGGATTCCGCGGCCTTCGATGGCCTTCGCAAGTTTTCTCCGCGCTTCAATGTTTTTTCTTTACCGCTGACTAACGGGGTATATTTCGCCCATCAGGCGCCGAGGTGCATGTGGAGATGTCTGGGATGAGACGAATCTCTGATGGCTGTTGATTTAGCGAGTTATTGGTTTAATAGGCATATGTATCAAATAAGGATTGTATACGGGTCTTTCCATTGTATCCTACATACACGCCCTGTAAATGTACCAGTAACTCACAACGCAGAAATTTTGAACCCTCGCCACTAACAGCCACGCTCCAGCCACATATCCCTTATCGATAAGGCAGGAGGCGAGGGGGAAAAGGCTCTTCACGCTCCACTCGATTCAATACTCGTCATAGAGGGGTTCGGAACTGTCCGATTATGCCCTGAAGTAGATCTCTGTACTCCATATCTCGTAGTTTTCTTATCTTGACCCTCTCTACTTTGTAGCCCACACTCAGCTCAATCACTACACTCTTCAAAATGGAACAAGATCCCGGATTCATTGCCGCCGTTGAAGAGGCCAAGCAGGGCCTCTCTGAGGGAGGTGTGCCAATCGGTGCTGCCCTGGTCTCGAAGGATGGAAAGATCCTGGGCCGCGGTCACAACATGCGCGTCCAGAAGGGAAGCGCTGTCTTGCATGTCAGTACAGCGTGATATATTCCAATTGATATCAATTCGCGATCTATATCTATATCCACTGTTATAAACTTTATAAACTCCCGCTAACACAGACAAGGCCGAAATGTCCGCCCTCGAAAACTCTGGCCGTCTTCCTGCTTCTGCTTACGAAGGTGCTACTATGTACACCACTCTCTCACCCTGTGATATGTGTACTGGTGCTTGTATCCTCTACAAGGTGAAGCGGGTTGTCATTGGTGAGAACAAGAACTTCATGGGTGGTGAAGAGCTTCTGCTCAACAAGGGCAAGGAGGTTGTTGTCTTGGATAATGCCGAGTGCAAGGAATTGATGACCAACTTCATGAAGGAGAAGCCTGAGCTATGGTATGTTATGTTTGATGCTTGGTCTATGGCAATGCGTAAAGCGGCTCTCGATCTGCTCGCAGTTGCACCAAGAATTTTTGGCCGTTTCATGATCATCAATACTAACTGTAGTATCCGCTATACAGGAACGAGGATATCGCTGTCTAATTTCATAAGGCCTGCATATATCATAGCCCTAAATGCCCCGAGAGTTGAAAATATTCACGCCCAAAAAATGCATTTTTAGAACCAATGTAGTCTTCAGGTCTGAGTCGGGGAAGAAGCCGACTGCTTTTAAGATTCAGGAAACAGACACTTATACGGTCAAGCGGTGGATTTCTTCAAAGAAGAACCTGAGGTCCTCCGGGTCGACGAATGGAGTGACACCTGCGGTGAGAGACAATTAGTTAAATGATATGCAGGCCCAAATTATAAGGTTCGACTAACCGTGGCCCAAGTTGCAGATCCATCCCTGCTTGCCCTTCTTGAAACCCTCAACCATGGGCTCAACCGTGGCAGTAATGGCCGGACGGCCACCGTAAAGCATGCCAGGATCCGCATTGCCCTGGATAGTCACGCGACCGTTGGCAATGCGCATGGCCTCGCCAGCATCGTGCAGCCAGTCCAAGCCGACAACATTGTAGCCCGAATCGCAAAGGTCATCCAGGGCGTACCAGGCGCCCTTGGCGAAGACGGTCATTGGCACAGGCTCCAGACCCATCTCCTGCAGCCGCTTGGGCAGGTTGGCGGAGATGTGGCGCAGATAAGGAAGCGAGAACGACTTGAACGAGACGGGAGACAGCTCGCCGGCCCATGAGTCGAAGACCTGCACCAGCTGCGCTCCGGCAGCGACCTGGAGGGCGAGATATTCCACACAGATCTCGGCAATCTTCTGCAGAAGAGCCTGTGCCTCGGCAGGGTACTTGTAGACCCATTTCTTAGACTGCACGAAGAGCTTGCTGCCACCGCCTTCGACCATGTAACACAGCAGTGTCCATGGTGCACCACAGAAGCCAATTAGGGGCACCCGGCCCTTCAGCTTGAATCTTGTAAGGGTAATCGCCTTATAGACATAGTCCAGCTCTGCTTTAACATCCACCTTCTTCGCCATCACCTTCTCATACTGCCCGTCCGTCGGGGAGTCGAGGGGCTCGGGGAAATGAGGTCCCTTCTTGTCCACCATCTCCACGACCATTCCCATAGCCTGCGGAATGACTAGGATATCAGAGAAGATAATTGCGGCGTCGATGAGGCCTTCATAGCGCTCAACGGGCTGGATGGTCAAGGTCGATGCGATTTCGGGGGACCGGCAGCATTCGAAGAAGTCACGGCCGCCCTTCGCCTCGTGGTATTCAGGGAGATATCGGCCAGCTGTTTAATCAGGAAAGAAATGTCAATCAATTGTTCTTGAGGACGTAGTGCATGGATAAGTCTGACTCACCCTGTCGCATAACCCATATGGGAGGACGCTCCACCTTCTCACCTGCGATTGTCAGCTCCGATTAGAACAAAAACCACAGAGTAGGCATACCCCGTGCAGCCCTCAGCAGCAAATCGTTTTTCAAAGGCTCGAATTGTTCCTGCATTGTGTTGGTGGAATATGCAAGTGGGATGGAGGGGGAAAGTGGGATTATAACAAGGTTCTCCGGGTACCCCGGCCCGCGATTATCGGAAAGCACATTGGAGTGGCAACGCTTTGTACCCGTTATACGTTCATAGCTTCGTTGTCTTAATGAGGTTCGCTTTTACTGAATTTTCAGCCATTCTTTTCGTGTCCATTGAAACAAATTTGCAATTCGAGTTGTCAAACATGCTAGTGTGTTTCGCCATTGGATATTCGCAAGCTCGATCCTTTCGGGATATGGCAACGGAGCACAAGCAACTAATACGTATAGCACGGAACTGAATGGAGAAACATTCAATGCGGCGAAAGTAACCGGTATAAATTGCGATAGTCCATTACAGAAGGAAACAATCGCCGCAGTTGAGAAATGTGCCGGCATGTTGTCCAAAAACGACACTCCTATAGGCTGTTGTCTGTTTACTCATGGTCGGACCTGGAATGGGCATTTATGACTGAGCTTTGAGCGAAGTCTTTATCCTGGACGTGAGGTGGATTGTCGGACTTTATGGGGTTATACCCAATAAAGCTCTGGTGACACCTGAGTTTGGCATCCATTCCAAAACTTTCAAATCATTTTCTTCTCATACTCGGGTTAGGTTGGTTTGATATCCTTTCTTTCTCCTTAATAGGGGCAAAGAAGACGAAGAGGCAGTGGAAATGAAGATGGTGTGAGAAGATTTCCGGGAATATATATTTCGATTCGTGTGATGCGAATTTTACGGCTATGCTTTTTTTTTTTCTATTTCAACAAATTATAATGGACCTTGAAAACTGCTGCATTACATATGTATTTAGAACTCTAATTGATCATTTGCTGTACATTCATTAAAAGCATGCTTTTATTCGTCGTAGTCACCTCTCTTCCGCAGGTTGCCCAAATTGTACATTGAATCATTGAGCTCTTTCTGCTCTTTCTGCTCCATTGTGGTAGAGAGACTTGAGGTGCCTTCGGAGTTGATTTTGATGACCATGGAGTCCTCTACAGGAGCCCACTTTCCAGAGCTGAGCCGCAAAGCTTCGAGAGGAGATTGGGAAGACGACTTCCAGGCACTTGTCGAATCAGATTGCCGCAAAGTATCCACGGCAACAAGAATAGAGCCTCTTGAATCAATGCCAAGCAGTTCAAGAACGTTTCCAGATAGCTGGAGGGTCTGTTGGTGAGTTATCGTGTTGTCGCTTTCGAGAGTGTAGCAAAGAAGCTGTGAAGACCTGCTCTAAATGTTAGGAGAATTATAGATCTCATCAATGGCTATTGGAACATACCCTTCAAGGGCAACAAAGATAGCCTTCACAGGATCGGCATTATCTGCCGTAGGCGCAAGGGAAATATCCCAAATGCCGCGCACTGTAGTCTCTCCTTCCAACCCAGGAAGCTGAACTTTCTGTAAGATCTCGTTCTCGAGCCAGTCCCACACAAGCAGATAGTTGTCGCCGCCACCCGAGATGAGAACCTTGGGTTCGAACGAAGGGACACAAAGACTGCTGACAAATGAAGTGTGGCCAAAGCAGAACTGCTCAATTACATGCGCTTGGGGAACACCACGAGAGACACGGATGTGCTCATCACGATCCGCAGTCAGGATGTAACTCCGCTTGCCAACCGTCGTATCCGCAGGCCGGGTAACGGATATCAACTCAGTCAACAACGAAACGTGACCGATAATGAGTTGATGCTCGAAGTTCAGCGCAACTCGTTCCGCTGGGTTGGTCTTCGATAGAGCAGCCTGTCGCATTTGTTGCTCCAATGATTCAAGGTTGCGTTTCGTGTGCACCGTGAGGTTTGTGGCAGAGGGCTCATATGCTTTCGCTGGAGCCTGGGCTTTCACATATTCTCCGCTCGGAATCAGTGGGAAAGTGTACACATCTCCGAATTTATCACCCGTCAAGATGTTGTTCTCATCAGGAGTCAGAGTAAGCGCAGAGAGCTTTTTTGGCATTGTACTATAAATGATAAGTTTGGCGAGCTTGCAAATAGAAAAATAGTCACTCACCGAGCACTCAATTGCTGGAGTTTTCCTTCGTCATCCAAACTCAGGACTCGAACACATTTATCCTCGGAAGTCATGGTTACTACATATTTGCCGTGGGCGACAGTCACGAGAGGAATGTTGGTCCAGGAGTTGGAAGCTTCTTTGTTCGAATCCTTAGGTTTCGACTCGGATTTGGCATCCTTTTGTTCCTCGGAGGTTGAAGACAACTTCCTTCGCTTTTCTGGGGGGGGTTGGCTTTCAGATTCGGGAGCTGCGTCAGAGCTTTTACCCTCGGCATTGGCATCTACGGGTTGAGGCCACACATCCAGGCGCTGACCACTGGACGCATCGTAAGAGTAGAGATTGCGACCAGCAGTGGCGATAAGGATATCCGATTGGCCTGCTGACTGCCTGTTAACATATCGCAGACACTGGAACGGATGTTGAAGACCGGCCATGATGAAGGACTGTGATCCACAGAATGGAAATGGTCAATTAGCTCCAAAAATGCGCCGACTGTGTATCAATTGTAGCCAAGAAGACAACAAATAACAGTAAGAGCTCCCGAGATCCCTCTGATCGAATTCAGGCCATGTCTGTCCATCATGGGCGGGTCTACTTTTTAGGTCACGTGACCCACTAGCGAGCGCACCACCAAAATTGATTTTCCCAAAATCGGCAAGCTCTTCTTTTCTTCTCTTCAATTAACCACCACAACAACAGACTTTCCCTTAAACAACCTATCTTCACCGAAATCAAGAAGAAATGGGGGGCAAGTCCGCAACCAAGACCGCTTACTTTGAGAAGCTGCGTTCTCTGTTAGTTCCCTCTCAATGGAGCCTGGCAATTGACTTGATCCGAAAGTTCTAACAATCTTGTTACAGTCTCAATGAGTACAGCACCATCTTCATCGTGGGAGTTGACAATGTCAGCTCTCAGCAGATGCACGAGATCCGTATCTCCCTCCGTGGAGAGGCCGTCGTCCTGATGGGTAAGAACACCATGGTTCGTCGTGCCCTCAAGGGTTTCGTCGCCGAGAACCCCGAGTGGGAGCGTCTTCTTCCCCACGTCCGTGGCAACGTTGGTTTCATCTTCACCAACGGTGACCTCAAGGCCACCAAGGAGAAGATCCTTGCCAACCGTGTCGCTGCTCCCGCTCGTGCCGGTGCCGTCGCCCCCGATGATGTCTGGATTCCCGGTGGTAACACTGGTATGGAGCCCGGTAAGACCGCCTTCTTCCAGGCTCTCGGTGTCCCCACCAAGATTGCTCGTGGTACCATTGAGATTGTTTCCGACCTCAAGCTCGTTGAGGCTGGCAACAAGGTCGGTGCCTCCGAGGCTACTCTCCTTAACCTGCTGAACATCTCTCCGTTCACCTACGGTATGACCATCACCCAGGTCTACGAGAACGGTCAGTGCTTCGGCGCCGATGTTCTTGACATCACCGATGAGCAGCTCCTGGGCGCCTTCTCCCAGGCTATCTCCACCATCACTGCTGTCTCCCTGGCTACCGGCTACCCCACCCTTCCTTCCGTTATGCACTCCCTCATCAACGGATACAAGAAGGTCCTTGCTGCCGCCATCAGCACCGACTACAGCTGGTCCGAGATTGAGGAGCTCAAGGACCGCATCGCTAACCCCGATGCGTACGCCTCTGCTGCCCCTGTCGCCGCCGCCGCCACTTCCGGCGGTGAGGCCGCTGCCGCCGCTGCTCCCGCTGAGGAGGAGGAGGAGTCCGATGAGGACATGGGCTTCGGTCTCTTCGACTAAGCGCCTCCTCGACGGGATGCGAATGCCATGTATTAGATTTACTTGAACCGGAGCTTGAAATAGCGACCGGGAATGAAACAACATGTCTTGGCAATGGATTTCCTTCGGAAACCTAGGACTCGTGTAATGGCCGTAGTTGCGCCCATTGTTCGTTTCCACAAAATTGGTGAGTTTTTAATTCTTTCTCGCTTCCCCCTTGCACACGCACCACCTCACATCACCCTGGCGGATGATTATACATTTTTAACCCCGAGCATTTACGCCCCCCTCCGGGGCGCTCTGAAGATTAAAATAATGCAACAACAACACTCTAATTTTTTGCTGACGCCATGCCTTTACCCTCACACACGCTTTTGACTTGGACTTTTTGATTCCCCAATTTGCAAACAATTGCTAACTTGTGACAAGATTACAGATGCTCTTCATTCGACCTGCGATAGTAGTGCCGATATGTTGTCGCCGTAGACAATTTTGTAGTTGGAGGCTGTCGGAAATCCTGTTCGCTATCTCTATTTGTGCAGCTGCCGTAATAGATGGTTGCTCAATGAAAAATCGGTCTCTTCGACATTCTTGTTCTGTTCGTAATGGTCACGTGATACAGCGATCAAGCCCACCAACACATGCCGTAGGATTAGGTATCTTTTGTATAGCAAACCCATACAAAAGGTACATAAAACACACAATGGCCTACTAGAACTCAGGCCCCAGATTGACGAACTTCGGTGCCAACTTGGCTATTGTCGCCCATCATCCTCTTATCTTAGCAAGGATGCTCCAATTGAAGGCAGGCGGAGCGGATCGAAGTGGCCTCGGGGTCCGAAGTCCGAGTACGGAGGCCAAAGGTGCAAGCCTGTTGACGTGAGATGGCCGACAAGTTGATACTGGATGAGAATGCGATATCACGTTGTTTACTCATCTATCCCCTAAGGAGATCGTACCGTAAAGATATACACCTCACTTGATCAATTTTTACAATGACCAAGAATACCTATCAGTGAGACGCCTACGAGCTGGACCTCGTGACGATCTGTGCTAGGCAGTATACTAATCTATACTGCACGGGAAGATGAATGGCTGTATGTGCTCATTTCTCGTAGATTATAAATATTGTTATCCTTCTTGTTCAGTCTCTCCCTTAGTCCGTTATTCGGACGGCGTTGGCTTTCGCTATGTTCCAGCCGCCCAGCAACGACAGATTGATCACACCAGAGTACAGGACCTGGGTAAATGAGAATTACGACAGGAGTTGGGAGCAGCTCTAAAACTCCCTGATTGGGTTTGAATATGTCGAGTCAAACCGTCCATCTTTTCCGTGGATCCTTAGCGACGTCAGCAGCTTCTGGAGGACCTGTAGAATAATGGTAATGGGATGCGCTTCATAGGCGAGCATTTCTGCAACATCACCAGCAATGAGGAAGCCAATAAAGTAGTGTGCGATTTCCTTCGATAGAATGTCTATCGGATTATGAAGGACCCGAAAAAGGCGCGTAAGCTCATCCCCACCGAGCTCTTTACTCGACGACCAGTCTCAATGATGGTTATTACGAAACGTATAACCGGGAAATTGTGTCAATTGTAGACTTAAAGGAGACCCCAATTGTAGAGATCACCTCTAACAGCCTACGGACCGAGGACGGAACTGTGCACAAACTCGATGTACTCGTCCTCGCCACCGGCTTTAACGCCGTTGAAGGCAATCTCGTTCGGGTGAACATCGTGGGATATAGTGGTAAGGAGCTTAAGGATGCCTAGGTGAATGGATGGACTTAATTCCTACCTTGGTGGCTTCGCCGCTAGGTTCCCTAACATGTTTATAGTGACTGGCCTGAAGCGGGTATTCGGAAACGTTACGAGCCAGCGTCGAGTATATTACTTATGCTATCCAGCGAGGTACATGTAGAAACATAGAAATATCGCAAGGGATCGTCAAGAACCGTCACAAGGGGTTCCATAACTCAGTTGGTTAGAGTGTGGTGCTAATAACGCCAAAGTCGAGGGTTCGACCCCCTCTGGAACCACGTTTCTTTTTTAGTTTTTTTGGCCCTATATTCCCGAATACAGTAACACCTCGTTGATAACTCAGTTGGTTAGAGTGTGCACCCAGGAAGCAGAGGATGAAGAGGGTCAGGTGTGTGAAAACGCCGCGAAAGTCAATCTTTTCAACAAGTTGAAAAACTCTTGGTTCACTGGAGGTAACATCCCTGGAAAAGCGATCGGTCTGAGAGCCGTATTTTAGAAGGCTGGGCAGTTATCCAGCGTTCGGGTAGTGCCACGAAGGATATCTAGAAGGGGTTTGTTTAAACCACTATCCTAGGCAGATGGAAAAGGCAGCTGGAACCACTCACTGCTTCTGCGTTCTCGCATCGTTTATTTTGTGCTGTTGCTTCTCATAATGTCATTAGTATTTGCGATAGACCTAAATGTGTGAAACTGTTATAAGTCCTCAAGGCTAGAAAATTAGAGTAGTCCTAGTTCACTGGAGGGAATATCCCTACCAGGTCGATCAATGAGAACATGCCATGTAAGGCAAGGCTGCGAACGAAATGTGGGAAAACTTAGATATCCCTTCCAAAGTTGTCATCAATTCCATTTGTCAACCAGTTGAACAGATTCCAAGGGACAGATTGTATCAGATATAGTCCACCTAGTCTGAACATCATCTTCGGTGAGACGAGGTGATACATCCTTCAAAGTAGACACGAAAGGGCTATTTCCAGCGCTTGAGGCGAGGAGTAGAAGAAGCTTTCCATAAGCCCATGTGTCATTCAATTGACGCACTTGGAGTGAGAGCTCCAGTGGAGAGATTTCGTCCCAGATCTCCGGTGCCCGCCACTCATGCGTGATTCTACCAATGCCGCTCACATCGATCAAAACCGCGTCGCCATCTCCGTTGATCACGAGGTTTGAAGGTTTCAGGTCCATGTAAGTCTTCTTTGCCATGTGAAAATGATGCAAGGCAGTGCCGATCTGGATGGGCCACCGCTCCCATGGAAAAGCTTCTATACGTTGCCCATCGAGTATATGCTGCAAAGAACCACCACTATAATATTCTAGCAAGACACCACTGATGACCCATTGCCGGGCACATGTTTTGGAGGTCATGTACGGGCTTGTAGACACTGCTAGTCCAGCAGCCTGCACGATTCCTGGCACACCTTTAAACTCCTCAAGATTTCGAGCTCTCTTTCCATCACTTCTGTATCACGAGGCTGATACAAAGGGCGATTGCCAACTTTTAGAATATAAGGCAGCTCGCGGACCTGATTGAAGACACGGAAAGCCCCGTCTGTGATTTCTTCCCAATCTCGAGTCCCGAAATCTCGATTGTAGGATATGTGGGGAATTGAGAAACCGGCGGATATACGACTCTTGAAGGTTCTTCCCGGATTAAGAGACTTAGTTGGCTGATGAACTCTGCAGCTCCGCCTTGTACATCGAGCGTGTTTGAAATCGTTTTAGCCTCGTCGTCTAACAGAACCTCAGCCACAGTGTTCTCCAGTAGAGGAAGCGATCGATAGTCGATTAATTTGATAAAATCTTGGTATTCTTCGAGTCGCTCGCGTCGCTCACGTTTTCGTCTGCTTCTGGTTTTACTGAATGTGTAGGGAAAATCACCCCGAAAAGTCACCTTGATCCAACATTTCTGGTCTGAGAGATGGTATATGGATGTCTGTGAGCGGATGCTAGGCTCTGACTTTCCCTGCGCGAGATAATCCTCATCTTCATGCTACGCTTTCAGCTCAGAAGAAGGAGCGCAGCAAGAAGAGGTTGAAGCTAAGGCGACCGGTGTGGTAGGGTTGTTAAGAGAAAAGTGAAGACGACAGGTCAGCGCTAATCTTTGGTCGCAGACTGAGGAAAGGGACGGACGAGGGGCACGAATATGTGGCAGTTCTTTTAAGTTTCTATTGGTTGGCGTTTTAACATAGGCAAATTAGCCGAGGGAACATAGTATTTTTGTTCTGGAGAAAATTCGGCTCTGGTTGGAAAACCCCAGGCTCTGGTTGTAACTTGTGTAGCAGACAATTTTGTAAATGGCTTATGGATGCAATCCAGCATCGGGCTCTACGATACGGTCTGAAAGCTACCAATCGGTCCCAAGACGCGCCCGCGATCTGACTGACGAGCTCGTGATACTCACTAAAGTCCTTGATGGCTTGAATGAGACCATCGGAAGCAACACCGTCCGCTTCGCTTTTCTTGAACATGCCATATATCGGAGTTAGCAACTGTATAACGGCCATATGGATCGGATTCTGGTTCTATAACCGCTCGGACAGGAATGCACAGTCTCCGGATTACTAGTACTGGACTTATGGTTTGTAGCAGGAGATATTGACACAGGGGATAATCTCACAGTGAAACGGATGACACATCGGCAACAATTGTATAATGATCTCGACGCTTTAGGGTGTGATATAGACCCTCACAGGCTGACCGACATATTAGGTCAGGACTCCAGATCCAGCAATTTTGCAAATTCTCCATCCGCCTTATTCACCAACTCCTGTGGATGCCCCACTTCTATCAGTTGACCACTAGCCAGGACAGCAACTTGGTCAAAGTCAAGCAGACTATGTATTCTGTGCGCCACCATGATCACGGTGCAGTCACGGAATGACTCCCGTATGACCTTTTGCACTTTAGCATCTGTTTCCGGGTCCAAACTACACACAATATGCTAGTCAGCTACCACGTAAACTGACGGAATAGAATGGAATGGAACCAATAACCGATGGACATACCTGCTTGTTGGCTCATCCAAAATCAGGATTTTGCTCCTCTTCAGCAGAGCTCGGGCTAGACAGAATAGCTGTTTTTGGCCCTGCGATAGAATGCTGTCGTCTAGGATTGAATCCAGCATATCCTCATCCGTGCTACCAGGGCTTGCCGCAAGAAAGTCCCAAACTCCAACAGATTGCAGCGCATCAATTATCTGCGTGCTCGAAACGATGTTCAGTGGATCGGCGTTCTGCCTGATGGTGCCGGGGAAAAGGAAAGGCTCTTGGCTGAGACAGCTGATACGTTGTCGGATTGATGATCGAGACATAAGGGAGATATCTTGTCCATCGATGAAGATTTGACCCGAATTAATCTCGTTGAGACGGAGGAGTGATAGTGCCAATGTACTTTTGCCACTATTTTGTAGTAATTTGTTAGCCCTGTCTTTGGGGAAAGCGCTTAAATCAGGAGTCCAAGAGAGTAAGATTTACCTTCCTGTTCTGCCACAAAGGCCAAACTTCTTCCCGGCACAGATCCGAAGGTTGATGCTGTCGAGTAAAGGCTTTGTCTCGAAGGAATTCCAAGAAATACTCGCATCCACAAATGCGATCTCACCTTGAGTCGGCCATTCTAGGAGTTCGTCATGACTCTGGATGGCCGTGTTGCTCTCTTCATCGGGGGTTCCTTCGGCAAAGTCCTTGATACGTGAGATGGCCCCCAGTGACGTTTCAAGCAAAGTCCAATTCTGAATCAGCTCTGATAGAACGAGTCCCAGATCCATCATCATGACAAGGGCAATACCCAAAAGGCCCGAGTCAACACGACTGCGGAGAGCGAAAGAGATCCCAACAAGAAGCACTGTTATAGCGGCTACAATCAGATTTAGCACGAGACTCAGCCAGCGTTGGATGCATAAGAGAAGATAGTAGGGCCTTTGGGCGGTGTCCAGCATGGAGATCATTCGAGATGTGGCGGCGTGGGTCCAGGAAAAGGCGCGGATAGTGGTGATTCCTGCTAGTGACTCGATGAAGTGGGTGTATAGAGGGCTCTTGAGCTCGATTCTGTAGGTGAGCTGAATTAGTTCCATGAATGAGAAATGAAGTATACAGCGCAGATCAAGATGAGAAGGGTGAATGAAAAATAACGACGCACTCCAGTAGCCGCAGTTGACGAGATGTCTTGAGATAGAACCGCTGGATCAGAACCAGGACTCCAAGCAGGAGCGGCAGAGCTGCTGCCAAGTAGGGCAGTGAAGCTATAGCAGTGGCGCCTTGGGCAATAGCTCCAAAAAACTCTGGAAGTTGTTATAGTTAGAGATTGCCCAATCATTCGTTAGTATTTTCCATTTATTTACTTACGGAACCCTGTAGATATAAAACCCCGAGGTAGAATCATGTCGACCAGCCTCATGTCCTGGCTAAAGCGGGTTACCAGGACTCCAGTATCAACATTCGACAAGAAGGACAATGGGGCACTGTAGTTGTTAGTCAATTACAGAGGCG
The DNA here is from genome assembly GCA_911456345.1 of Penicillium egyptiacum. NCBI lineage: Eukaryota > Fungi > Ascomycota > Eurotiomycetes > Eurotiales > Aspergillaceae > Penicillium > Penicillium egyptiacum. The sequence continues at coordinate 460,100 of CAJVRC010000846.1, forward strand.
AGTATTCAAGACACTCACCCCATGCAAGCGCGCAGCACGATAGAATGGAGATTTTTAGAAGCCGCCGGGACGATAATCACCCAGGTCCAGCTAGTACCAGACCACAAAGGTCAGCCAAGGCACGAAACCAAGGACGATGGTTATGAAACTCACAATACGGCAAGTGCCAGGGAAAGAGCTTGAATAACGGAGAATGCGCCATATAGTCCAAGCCAATAGCCTAGGCGTGAGGCTGTAGCGTTATCACTGCTGCTGGACCAGAGGTCGACCCATACGTCTATGGCAAAGTGAGTCATATGCGGTTTTGTCAATAAGGTGTTGAGAATATAATTGCAACTTACAGCGGAATGCGCTTATGCCGGCTTCGGTAACCAGGAAGAAAAGCAAGGCAGCAATTCGGAACCAGCCTAGCGCAGAGAAATAATACTTGTATACAGTAAGGTCGGTCGTCTGCCGATGGGCATCTGGAGAAGGAGCGCTAGTGGAGTCTGCAGTGTGATTAGAGGGCTTCGCTAGCTCGTCAATTCTCTTCTCTTCATCTGTTTGCGTGAGGCGGATTCCATGGATCTGAGTGAGGTCGTCCGCGTCGTCTCGAAGTTCGGTATAGGTGCCCTGCTTGACGACTTGGCCATTCGTTCCGAGAACCATGATCAGGTCAGCTTGGGGTAAGTGATGGACTAGAACATAATCAGTGTGAGATTTAAATTTTGATCGGCTAAACGAGCCAGCTGGCGACCGAAATGCACATACTTGTATGAGTTGATAAGAACACCGTACAGCCCAGCCGACGTAATAGTCCAGCCGGACCAAAGACATTATTGAAGACATGCCGAGCGGTTGCGTTGTCCAGGCCACTGAGAACATCGTCGAAGCAAGCGATGCGTTTGCGAGCATAAACGGCCCGCGCGATAGCCTATACAGGTCAAGGTGTTAGTGGACGACCAATAAAGACATAGAGGAAGTAAGCCACCAACAATTCTTTGTCTCTGGCCTCCGCTGAGTTTAGACCCTTTACTACCCACGGATGTCTTGTCTCCTGCCGCCATCTTCTTGAGATCCAGATCCAGCGCACATGCGCGGACAACGGTATGATACCAGTCCGGATCAAACGTAGATGGGTCTTGGCCCACAATATTATTCTGTATTGATGCATTGGATAGCCATGGTGTTTCATCACAGAATGCTAGATCCGGGTACTTGATGAAAAGCTCCCCTTCCAATACGGGTGTTTCACCTGCGAGGCCCTTCAGGAAGGTGGATTTACCGCAGCCTACTGGACCGACAAGGATAATGACAGTACCAGTGGGAGAAGATTCAAGCTTAAGTGTGATACCGGGTGTCTCTGGCGGAGAGGGAGATTTCCAGCCAAATCGGACATTTCGCAGTGATAGGATAACTTCTTTCTGCGTGTGTGAACTCTTTGGAAGCGGACGTAGCTCGATACCGGAAATACTGTCGGTTGAAATTGAGTGAGCCGATACCGGCTGAGGAAGCTGTCTCTTATCTGTGTATAACATGGTTTTATTAGTTCACTTTGAGAGATAAAAAGTGTGATTCGGGGTCCAGGAATATTGGAACATGGTCAAAATGGAGAGAGAACTGGAGTGCTTACCAAGACGGCTTGGATTCATGAGGAAGTCCTGTATCCTATTTAGGCAACCTACTGATGCATATGTGTCGGGAATCGCCATCAAAAGATAACTCAGCGGCGTAATCATCAAGCTTATAAGCGATAATGATGTGATGGCTTTGTTGACGGCAAGACCTCCAGAGCCCTGTAGCAACGCTAATATCGCATAGGCAGCGAGTGTCACAAGTTGTCCAACAATTATAGGAGAATTGACTAGAGATCAGTGTCAGCACATTAATGAGCACGGTAATCCTATATATCTGACTAGGAATAGGGATTAAAGTAAGCACGGCACGCACCCATGCATACACGAATTGACTGGAGCTGGCGGAATTTTTTAGAAATTTCAAGCTCCTCCGTGCGCAATCTTTCGATCATAGAGCTCATTACCTCGGCCAATCCGAGGACTTTAACGTTACGAATAGACCCCAGGATGGAAGTCGTGAAGTTGATTCGCTTCTCGGTAGCCCGAAGCCAACTTTTTTGCCGAGCAGAAACAGCATTGCCCATGGCAAATGAAGAACCGGTGAAGACTAGAATAGTTATGTTAGACAATAAAAGCTGCAAGGCGATGATTGGGGAAACGGGCAGACTAACTTATCACCACCAAAATAGGAGCGATACAGACGGCACCGACTTGGGTTTGTAGCAACCATGTAGCTAGTGCCAATTGTAGCACGTTAGCCCAAGTCTCGCAAACCACCGAATAGAAATATTCAGCGAGCATCTCTATATCAGAGCCTAGAAGGGCCATAGCACTAGATTCGTCAGTGCTTCCTAGTGGTAGATCCATCATATGCTGGAAGACAAGAGCCATCAGACCGCCACGAAGTATAGTTGTGGCACGATATCCCAAGTGCTCGTAAGAGGCCCTAGAGACCTAGAGGAAATGTGAGCTTTACTCTTCACAGTGTGACTGGACATCAACTAGCTTACAGCAATCCCGGTAAAAACAATGGCAGTTGCTGCAATTAAGCCGTAGCCCATGTCCTGCGACAACGAGCTGGTCTGCTGCAAGACAGCGACAACTTTGCCAATCAAAAAGGGCTGCGCAATACTAAAACCCACCACACAAAGCCGTGGGAAGGCGATTGTCGCAATTTCCCACCGCAGACACTTGAGCACCGCCAAGAGCAACGCATTCTGTGCATTCTGCGTGCGGCGAGCCCACGAATCTGCAAATCGAGTAGACACTTCTGAAGACAAGAGCTTTCTATGAACAGTAGGCAGAGCATCTCCGGTCAGTGATACGGAGTGCCCTTTCCACAGCAGGCCATTCAACCAAGTAAATAAGCCTCGACTGAAAGGTCCGCTCGAACTTTCAATAGAGTGGTCCTTTTCAGTGGGCACAAACCATTTCCGCTTCTCAGTATTTGTAAGTACCAAGAGAAGTAGCTTGATGGCTAAAGATACAGAGAGGCAAACTGAGTACGAGTATGCGTGATAGTCAGGTAGCAGCCAGGCCGTGCGCACCCGCGCAAGATCTAGAAGCAGTGTGACGAACAAGTAGGCGGAGGCAAGAAATGATGGCCGGATGGATCGGAAATGCTCCAGGTCAACAAGGATTATAATGGCCAGCGCCGATAAAAGATCGAAAATGGCACTCGCAAGTAAGATGCGCCCCCCAGCAAAGTGCTGCGTTGCGACAAGTACCAGGAGTGCAACCTGAATGGCTGCAAAAGTTACAGAGACAGCCTGCATGAGAATAATGCTTAGAGGTCGGTTCCTCTCATACGAACCGAATGCCAATTGGAGGTAGGAATACATACTAATGTTACCACACGGAATGCGGAAGGGAGCACTTTGGGTGACTGCCTAGACAACTGAAAAAGACGAAAGGTTGCCGACAAGAGGAAGCAAGCCGCTGGTAATATGTTCAAAATGCCGGATTCGAAAGCCACCGTGAAGTCGAAGCCCCCACGACAGTCCGCTGTAGAAACAATGGGACCAAACTGGCTGTCGCCACATGCGCCCGTGGCCTGAGTTGATGCCATGGCAGAACCGTTGTGAGCCCAAGAAGAGGAATTTAGAAATCTGACGTAGGAATGTTGATGAAGTCCCACTGGCGATAAGCCAGGAGGTTGAACCTGAGGCGCAAACAGCGACTCTCAAAGCACTGGTAACCGAAAGCCACTCACACGAGGGATATTGTAGTCTTAGATATCGCCTTAGCAAATGCTGGCAGATTGTTTTCACAGACCAGCCATGAATGTGATCTGGAGGGGTAGTATGCAAATGCAGACTTGTTAGGTACATATGTAGTATCCATCCAGCTGGATCAAGAGTGGGATTATGTAAAAGTGCAGCCTGCCCTGGGGGCCACCTGGGCAGGTTCTTTTGTCTCGCACGTGTCATTAGCCCAGATTTGACTAGCGGTAATACTATTTATCTCGATATCATATTGAGCCAAGGCTAATCTTGCTTAGAAACTATTATCTTTACGAGGGCACTGGAGACGATGAGATGAATAGTGAACTTCTTACGGGTTACATTTGTCTTGAAGTGATTAGGATAAGCAACGATTGCACTTGATTCACAATATGAGACTATGTGTCGAAGATTTATTCTCATTCACATCCTACTTCTCAAATCAAGTTGGGACTCCCCTACTCCGTAGAAGTCAAGACCCAAATGTGCCAAGATCAAATTCATTGCTTGTCGGAAGGGATAAGCTTCGCCCTCGGAGATCCGCCGGAGTCCGCAGAGCGGGTCCCTTGGCAACCAATCATTCCTATCTCGATGCACATCACCCTGGTTGATTTAGTGAGGTTACATCCAACGATTCGCCTTTCGCGTGTTCCTATCAGCAGCCTGGCAATCTATGTTGTAGCTATAGTATGCCGGATGTTCCCAGGCTGACCCTAACATATTCTTAAGCGCGTGTGATTTTGATATTATTCGATCAGAAAAGGGGCAACCCGTCGTATAGCCTATAATGTGATCATCAAAGAGCGAGCCTGTCAGATATATCTAAGCACCTTCCGAACACACTTGGCATTTTTGTCATATCTCTAGCTTCTAGCCATTCTTGTTCCCACTACGGAGTAAAGAGATTGGCGTTCTAGACTTCATTAGTGCGATCGTGGACTAGGTCTCTTGATGTATCAAGTTCAGGTGCATGAGACCTGTCTTGTTCTTGCCCCCAGACTTCCGAAGTGCTGACGCATTACGGAGTACTTCGTAGAGAGGACACAAAAAATATACTCTCTTGCAGAAGTACTCCGTACAGCTGGACCTCGATAGATTTATCGCCGTCATGAACGCAGTGTGTGCTGTACATCTGTGCTTCCAGGGGTCTACGCTTAGCGGCTATGCTACTGGTTTGAAACTCGTGCAAGTCATGGGAGTATTTCATAATTCCCAAACTCACAGACAATAGAACAAGGTTTACTCGATGGGAGCAGATAACCCGAACATAAAAGATGCATAGAGGATCCTAGCTTCAGCTCGCACCGACTACAACATAGAGATTGCAAAAGCAATCAAACAGAATACTGGGAGGGCAGCAGCCATGAACCTTATCGCACGTGATATTCAAGTTATTTTCAAAATAGAAAGCTCTCAGATGAACCAAACAGGTAGCAGCTTGGAAGGACATGTTGAATGTCGTCTTACCCAAGGTAACTTGAACTAGATACAAAAAATTCTTGACAAACAAGCACACCAAGCGTCAAGCAGTTCAAGAACCTGCAACCTCCTCCTGGCTCTGGATCTTGTCAACTCTTCTCTTTGCAAGTCTTGCCGGGATTCTATCCATTCTCCTCCTATCAGGCAATCGACAGGGCTTTGCCCCAGCTTGTAAGCCATGGCGGAAGACAGATTTAGGTAAATGGCCCCCAATATTGGTGTTGGTGCGACTACAAGTGTCCAGAATGTATGCTAAGATATAGAATACTTCATAGAGCCGGCGTCACGAAAATTAGTAGAGCACGAAAAGCGCTTTAACGGAGCCCTCGTGTATAATGAAACTGGGAACTTGGTGATAGAGTCTACCCAGGGGGAAGATAAGTGGGTTGGAAATCCTACGCCTGAGATGGATGCCCTTTGGGATCGAGTGGAATCAGGTAAAAAGTCGTTTGAAAGTTATTTGCTATGGATCAGATCTGCTAAATAAATTGCTAGGCTCGATTGTACTGCTCGAGGGCCCGGAAGCCGACATGGTCAGGGATAAAACCCTTCTTTACGACGGGTACTGGCTTACGGGCCTTGATGTGATTCATCAAATGCATTGTCTTGTATGATCGTCTCAATGGACGAAATTATCAAAATGGGGCTAACCATCATCCTGGTCTAGAATATGATCCGGAAAGCCCTTTATCCTGAATACTACCAGCCCAAGCAGTCAGCGGGCGTCGAACTGCTTCATCTTGGTGAGTATCGATCTCTTGTGTGTAGCCCTACTCTTGATTGATCTTTTGCTAGAACACTGTTTCGACTACATTCGGCAGGCCATCATGTGCAACTCCGACATAACCCCAGTTCCACTGACTTGGTATCAAAGTGCAAGAACCTTCGGTCCTGATTTTCGCACGACGCACACATGTCGTGACTTTGAGACATTGCTACAGTGGTCTCTGAAGAGAAATTCAACGGCGATGAAAGAGAAAGGTGCTGGGATGGAACATGCGAAAGACCGTCTGATGGTGATGCCGGGCAGTTTACAGGGAACGAATGGGTTGAGTCATGGGGACCATCACGGGCATTGAAATAGCGAATTTATATTAAGATTTACTACTCCAGCATTTGATAGTTATTTCGTAAACTAGGGCTCATCGCTCTCCTCTCCCTGAGCAGGGGGGTGAACAAAGACCAGGCCCACCAGGCACAAAACGAACGACCCTGCCAAACCATAATACGGCAGCCCAAGCGACATGTCTCCCAGTTTCATTCCAGTCTCAAATAACCACGCGAATGCCGGCCCAGCAAAGAGCGACCCTGTTGTTTGGACTATGCCGATGACCGTATTCAATTTGGACGTGTCCTGTGGTGTCACATAGCTAGTTGCTAGCGAGCGACACAGCGGGGCCAGGCCCGACCCGAGGCTATGAATCGCTAGCCCAGCAATCACCAATCCTATCTGTGGCGCAGCCATGCAGAGTGCTCCGACGGCGGCAATAGCAACGGAGGCACGGGCAAGAGTCAAGTCCTTGACAGGAGGGCGCTGATATCGCAAGAGTACCCTGGAGAGTAGAGGAAGTGTGAAGAGCAGGACTACCATGTGGATGACCCCGCGGAGGGTCAAAAGATAGCCCGTTTTGGCGAGAGGCCAGTCAAAACGCTTGCTAATGTACTGTGCCAAAAATTGGGATGTACCCAGGACCTCAGGTGCCGCTGTGAGAAAGGTGGCCAACACAATAACCAGGGAAGAGGACTTGAGCGATGCGATGGAAGAGCCGAGTTGAAGGAGCTGAGAAAGGTGTGATCGGAAATTATGAGGCCCATCTTCTGACTCTTGATCAGAGTCGGAGTCTTGCTTTGATGGCGACAACGTCTCGGGTACGAAGAAGAGCGGGATTAGAGCAACCAGGTTGGCGAAGAAGGCGATGAAGGCTGAAACCCAAGGTGAAAATGTTTCCATAAAGACGGAGGAAATAGCTGGCCCAATAGAGGCGCCGACTAGACTGGCGAATGCCATGAGGAAAAATGTGGAAGCTCTTTTTTCATATGTGTTAGATATCCTATGATTCATCGAGATGGGTGTCTGTGAGAGCATACCGGTCTGATTGAACCACCAAATCCGATGCGATCGAGTACAGATTAGCGAGAAGCACGGTATTTCCACCGCCGACGACAGCAAACAACGGACCAGCCAGGATGAACTGAACTCGGAAGATCCTAGGCAAACCAATTACAGCTAATTCCCAGGCCAAGGATAGTGAGGTCCCAATCATTGACAGAATAATAATGGGTTTCCGACCGACCCTGTAGATAAGTGAGTTATGATTCTTGTTAAACCAATTCAAAGATCTCCCTCACCTATCAGCCAGGACTCCAAATGGAAAAGCCACAACAAGACCTAGAGCAACCAGTCAGCGTCGGACAGCCTGAAGTCAAGGTAAATTACTCATAGTACGTACCAACGACGGCCTCCACAAGAGGGAGGCAGCCATTGAGATAAGCCAACTTGGACTGAATCTTATCAGTCTTGCAGAGCTCTTCAGTTGGGGCGCCCTGTTGAATATATCGACTACAGAGGTTGTCTTCGATGAGTCGCGTTAGGGGCACATTGAGAAAAGCCCCCGCGGCAGACAGGCAGAAAACAACAGCAGACAACCAGTAGATTGATAGCCACCTGGTGGCTTTCTGCTGCCTACCAAGTAATGGAGTGGTCTCTTCGAGCATCGCTACTAGGTGGGTTTGTCGTGGTAAAGAGGTGAGAGGTGAGAGAAGGGGAATGTTGGCGAGTCATGCGACCGTGCTATTTAAGCCAAAGGGCGCTACTCCGTAGCCAGCATTGAATGCAACCCTGATTTGGAAATCGAATGCGTACTAAGTACTGATAAGATTGAGTTAAAGTCCATGAGATTTACAATTCTACGCAAGTTCGAGTTACATCGACCCTTATGGAGTACACGATATCGTCTCCTCTATCTTCGAGTTGATTATAACAATACTACGTGCTTATGGAGGGTTAGTATCCATTTATATATCTTTTAATTTCCGTATGAAGAAAACGATAAAATCGCAGAGTATTTTATTTTACTAACTGAGACAAATTTCCAAGGTTGGTAATTGCACAGAACTCCTTTTAAACTTGCTAAATCTGGCGTCAGGTACGAGGAATGGCCAGAGAACCATGTGCAGGATTCATCGTTTCCGACATAATACGGGTGATGTAGCTTTCGCCGAAGGTGAGCCTAGTCGACGCAAAGAGACGCGTGTAGATTTGATTCGGTATTTCGCCTGGAAGTCACAAAAGTATGCTCTGGTCTTGGGAGCCTACGTGTCGACTTTCCATCCTTTCCTTTGGTAAATCCATGAGTGAAAGTCGTTGAGCAGTTTCCTCGACAATGTGAAGATGAAGATGGTTGAAGACGAAGATGGCCCTACAGCAATTTGGTAGGCGGTTGATGGAGGCTGGTCGTTGGTCGATCGAGGGCGTTGTGGGCCAGCTGTAGTGATTTCTGATCTGGAGGCGAAGAGGGGAGAAGAAGGGTCTGACTCTCTACAAACAAACAGAAGCTATCTATGTAGGTAATATAGCTATACAGAGCCTGGCAAACAAGGCATCAGCAAGTCAGCCCTTGGTTAAAGGTAAAAGAATTATCCCACTGGAAAATAGAGTATATATGTGTTGAGTACTGCTACCAGGTGGAGAGGGAAGAAGAATCCATGAACTTTCAACTTACGAAAAGCAAGCCTTTTATAGGCTATATGTAACAAAGAAGCGCTCAGTGTGCCAGAAAACAGAGCCAGAAATCAATGGGACGATTTGTCAAGTGAGAGATATCCGATGCAAGGTGGGTGTTTGATTCGGGATGGTCCTGGCATATCTGCACCGGCGAGGAGTTGTTTGTCACATACGAGAGATACAAACCAGGCAGTCATTCTAAGCGAAGCAAAGTGAAGTAAAAAATAGATAACTAAGAGATATCTCTATCTTTCCCCAAAGTCAGGCTGGAATTAAGAGGTGAAATACAAACTGAAGTCACCTCTAACTATTAATAATAGCGAATATGAACGCGTAGGCCAAATGTGTCTATAATTCTAAGGGATATCGAATATTTGGATCTAAACCTTGGCCTTAGAACCTTTACCTTTGTCATTTTAGCATTGATTTTGACCGTACATGCATCGTACCCAGTATTTCTGTCACAATAATTTTATACAAATCCTATACCACGTGATTCCGGGCCCACCTCCAATAGAGTTGATCCTGACACAACCTTATTTCAGAGACAGCGCTGGAGGGCTTGATATGGACATATATCTCTTGTATATTGTATCTACATCTTGCAACATCGTTTAGTCCAATCTTGTAGTTTCTGATCTCAAGATACCATTTGAGCATGGAGAAGAAAACAGAAGATATTCAAACAGCACCACGTGACCCATTTCCTTTTTCGGAAGCATATGTCACCTATACTCATAATTGTACATGTCGATCAATACCTTTACAAAAACGGAGCATATATGCCTAGTATACTGCTTGACACAGGGCCCTCATTTACTCTGACCGCAAATGCAATATGTGGGCTACATTGCAGAAACAAATATGGGATTATATACAACCACTCCATCACAAAACCAACTCCCAACATTCCCCATAATGCCCCTCCCCAAAAGCCCCATGGTCCTCAGAACTAACAAGCCGATATCCCTCCTTCGCATACAAGTTCCTAGCCGAAACAAGGACGTTCTGCGTCCAAAGCCGAATCCGCGCATACCCCGCCTCGCGCGCAAACCGCGTGCACTGCTCAACCAGAGCACGGCCAAGTCCAAGACCCCGGGCGCTAGGCTCAACAAGAAGAAGACGCAGCTTGGCTGTGTTAGTTGCGCCTCTGTCTCGGACAAGGACTATACAGCCCAGGGACTCATTGTCGCGTTCCGCGATCCAGCACCGGTCTGTGGATGCGTCGTAGTTGTCTAGGAATTCTGTACCCACTTTGCATACGAGCGCTTCCATTTTCGTGCCCCAGCCTTGTTCTTTCTCGTACAATGCTGCATGTCGGTGGATTATCCAGCCTATGTCCCCTGGTCGGTGGGTGCGGAGTGTGTATCCCAGGGACTGGGGTCCTTGGGGGGTCTGGGGATTCATTGTGGATGTTTTGCGGGATTGGGACTGTCTTGCAATAGGGAAAGAAAGGGATCGTGCGTGACTTAGGAGAAAGCCGATATAGTTGTAGATATTTTATTGTGTAGAGCACACTGCCTTATCGGGACATGTCATTGGAAGGGCGTGGACTAAAAGTCAATATTTCCGAAGAAAACAGACCCACACCAAGCTATAGATTCGGATGTTGCTATGTGCAATACAAAGATGTAGACGAATTGGATCCAAGATAACACGGATGTTGCATTCAATGCATTCAATCCAAGTGATATACAATGCAAAACATGGCGTCAAGACAGTGTGGCCTGAGCATACATAAACTAAACCTTCGGGCATGCAATGGCCCGAACAAACCAGCCAAAACGGCAAATGACCTTTCTACAATGGTGTATCCACGCCTGAGTGAAAGTATAACCAGAAATAAACGAGTCATAATGAAAATAGATGCGGAGGAGCTACGCCCCATCCTCAGTGCTCCGCCCGAACCGGCCTCCAAAACCGCCTAGATCGCGGCGGAAGAACTTGCCAATATTCTTCAGGTTTTCATTGAGATTTCCTGTGGTACTTTCTGTTGGCGTCTGCATGGTACTAGACTGTAGGGCGGAGCTGGCCAGGGAAGGTGACAAGGCGCCTGATGGGCTGGTCACGCCAGATGCAGATGTAGTCGTCCCAGCAGTGCCAGCCACACCAGCACCCAGGGTGCTCAGACTGGGATTTCCGAAGCGGTCGACACCGTCTTTTGCAGCGGACATGATAGCAGAGCCGAGCAGGGAGGCGTCAAAACGGGAGGGCATTGCTGCGGCGGCGCTGCCTAGACCCAGGCCTTGGGATACGGACCCGGTTCCGGTAGCAGATGGCCCTTGGAGAGCGGCGAGTATTGGGTTGCTCTGCTGGAGACTGGATGCATAGCGGTCTGATGCACGGTGAAGCTGGAATAGCTCCACGAGGTGATTTTGATCTTGGCGGCTGCGGATACCTTTGAGATCGAGGATTTTGCGGAAGTTGTTGTTATTGCGGTCGGCAATGTGGATGAGGTATGCTTGTACAAGAGCTTCCGGTGGTGACGGCCGGACCTGGAGGGTTTTGAGGAGAGTTTCGATTTTGAAGAAGCTGCTGTTCACGCGCTTTACAAAGCCGGCGGGCGCTGGAGCGGGTAACAGGGATGAGAGACCACTCTTGAGAGTATAGGAATCGAGAAGCATCTATGAATGGAGTTAGTAAGATCTAGGTACATCGCAGAGGTCACATCATACCTGTTCTGCGCCGGTCTCTGAAAGAGGCTTGCATTGGAAAACATTGCTAATGAACTGGCTCGACATGAGCTCCACCAAATGATCGGAGAAGGCACGCGCATATTGTTGCTTATGCAGCAACTGTAAAATTTCAGTTGCCTTCTCCTTCGTCCGGGAGAGCATCTCGCCCACATACGAGCTCTGATCACTGACAGCCTCGATTTTAGCCCAAGGTGTATTGCGCATTTCGCGCCAGGAAGGCTCGAGAGCAACTTCGACTTGGCGCACAAGGCCTCGTACAGCAGCGGATGCAATTCCCATGAAAGAGTCTGCCTGACTTTGCAGATCCACGGACTGCTTCAGGTTCTCATCCAATCTACCCCTAATTTTGTCTTCCAATTGGGAGCAAGTCGTGTAGCAATAATCAGCAGTGTTCAGAACTGTGACGTAATCTTCTACCGAGGGCACCCTAGATGGCGTGTGAACTGTCGGTCGTTCACTTATATAATTGAGAAGCACTTGTTGGGCGTATTGGTCTAGATATTTGGCGAATACCTTGGCCAGCTCCGCCAGACTGCCACCAGTTGACAGCTTGGCACATTGTTGCAAAGCGTGGCGATAGAAAGTGAAAAGCTCAGTCGAGGATGAAATCACAATATGCGAGTTGAACTCCTCGTCTGGCACTTTGAGCGGTTGCTGGCGGTATTTCGGCAGCAGGGCTGCGAGTTGCTTGTCTTGAGCCTCGACCCAGACACTGAGGTATGGCTCGAAGGCCTCGGAAATTGACTGGTTGAATACAGGCGGTTCGGCAGAGGCGAATGTATCCACGGATGCCCGGGACGAAGGGGCGAACCGGCGCTCAAGAGAATGCTCGAAATCAAGCGTCTCTTGCAAGCACGAGAGGAGCAAATTGACATCGATAGCCTGTCCGCTTCGTACAGATCGGGATAGAATGCCCTTGAAATCTTCTCGTGTACCTTCGCAGAAGACATTGGCTAAGACCTCGTTTACTCTCCACGAAGCCGGGAAGATGGCCGCATTCTCTTCGTCATATATCTTCAGTATGCGCCGGAACCATGAATATCGGCGGGAGATGTTGTCCAATGAACCAGCTTCCTCATTGTTCCGGAAAACCTGCCGGTACTCACGGAGCTGTGTGTTGCAATACCACGTCACGAGTCGGGACCGTGCATGTTCACCCAGAGCATCTGCGACCAGACACGACTCCGCAAGCATCGCGCGCTTCGAGCCTACCTCCCCCTTGGCGAAGGCCAGCTCGAAGTCCTCACAAACCTGCTCCTGGAGGTCTCGTTGTATATCCGCGACGTTCCGACTGAGCATTGCGATTTGATCAATCGATCGGTATGACTTGAAATGGGCCATGAGCTGAATGACAGCTTGGAGTAGCTGTGCACATTCTCCATATTGCCGCGTCCGACTGAGGGCTTGGAGCTGATCATACGCCGTAGTCAGCATCTGCAGGCGCTTAAGCGCCGTCATCGATAGCGTGAGGTTCTTCTTTGCGTTGTCTAATTGTTTGATGTCGGCTGTCATGTCGGTGATTGCCTGCTCGGTCTTCAATGCTCGCTCCCGCACGTCATCGATCTTCTTAAACAGCTCCGATAGGTCGGCCTTAGCTGCCTGGATTCGTTCCACGCTATCGGCATTGGAGGTGACCTGCTCCTCCACCAGCATGCCGATGTCATCGTCCAGCTCATCTTCGCATTCGTTTAAGGCATCGGCGATCTGAGAAACGGAGGAGAGGGTGGATGGATGGGAGAAAACGGCATTCAAGTGTTCAATCGGATCGTAGTCCACTGGATGTACCTCGTAAGTTAGCATATATAACAGTGAGCACGAGAGGTCAATTGTTCCGCACCCGCATCCAAGGCGTCGAGGCATTGTTCCTCGTTAGGCGACATGTGGCCGGTGGTTGTGGCTGTGGTCGTCATTCCATCAGCCCACCAGAATCATCCTGCCCTTGGTCTCAACTTGCTTTTCGTGAGGCCAATGCGGAATTCGTGGGAGGGAGAAGTTGAATGGGGGATGTTGATCGCAGCCCGCATGGCTCTAGCGCGCCAGCTTGGCATCTTCCGCAATTACCGCAAACCTCACAGGGCTGCACTTACAGAGCCAACCAACCCTTGAGATTCTCTCGTCTACACTTTACTACCAATATTCTGAATGAAATTAAAATGGAGATTCATTTGATTCATTACTTCTCATAAAGTTCCTGGCCCAGTGGCCCACGTCCAGATTTTGGAAGGTCTCTATTCTTATAAGGTCTAGCGACTATCCGTACCTTATAGTTTAGTTCTATAGGCTGTATTCTCTTTAGAAAAAGGCCACCGGATACTAGGAACTATTATCCTTATAATACTAAGATAGCACTATACCTAGGATACTATCTAAGGTATAAATCTGGGGGTAGCGTCGAGCGCTTGATGTTGCCTGCGCCTCCGTTGAGAATCAATGCTGGTTTGAATGATGCTGGAGGGCTGGACCTCGTTGGTAGTGATAAGTCGAGCGAGGAGGGGTGCGGGGAAGGAGGCTGAGCGGAATCATCCGATGTTGACTCGGCCATGCACAAGCTTCACGTCTTCAAAATGAAGTTCTTGCGACTGTTCATTAGCACTGCTGATTAGCTCATTTTTGTGTCCACTCCAAGAATATACTTGCAAAAGGGCTCGACAAGTAGATCAGAAATGAAAATACATGCAGAAGAAAAGCGAATTATGACTGTAAGCCATGCGTTAATATACAAGGATCCACCACGTCTCTTCTGAACGCTTTTTGCAGTAAGTAGAGAATTCTTTTAGATGGTCTCCTGGCCACGAGGAATCACGCTGGTTAACACCAGCCACAGAAAATCGCCATCCGTAAAATACAATGCTCCGAAAACAAGGCCGTGGAAAGCGGTATCAAAAGGCGTAAGCGGAAAAAAAAAAAAAAAACAAGAACCTCTATGCCA
>CAJVRC010000846.1:474839-514943 GCA_911456345.1 Penicillium egyptiacum
TGACTCATCGGCCACCGGGACGATACCAACGTAATTCGGTTGCGACTGTTTGGCAAGGAAGATCTAAGCAAGAGCCTTCTGCTCGGACGGAGGAGGCGGAGGAAGCTGTTTTGAAGTGGGATTAGCCGCTGAATCTCACGAGACTCCTAATTTTGTCAACAAGGGCGACACTCACCTCGAGCTTCGTGTTGTCTGCCATCATTCGCTGGAAACCAATACCAACACCCTCAATGACTGCAAGGAAGACGGCGCACATGATGGCCGAGTTCCTTGCGGCCTTTAGCCCGCCGCGTACAGCCAGCGAACCACCAGTCAAGAAACCAGCGATAACTAGAGCAAATCGAGTCAGAAGAGTCAGGCTTTATGCAGACAGATACACTTACTGGCATTGTATGGGTCCTCCTTTTTCCTTAAGCCTTTCACCGCGCAGTCGTAGCAAGAAAACATGCCTCCCCAGACTCCAAAGTTACCGGCGAG
Source organism: Penicillium egyptiacum (assembly GCA_911456345.1). Classification (NCBI taxonomy): domain Eukaryota; kingdom Fungi; phylum Ascomycota; class Eurotiomycetes; order Eurotiales; family Aspergillaceae; genus Penicillium; species Penicillium egyptiacum. The sequence goes on from CAJVRC010000846.1 coordinate 475,317, forward strand.
CACGGGAGCTCGAGCCTTGATGGCCGTGATAGCACCTATCCGACGCTCACCATACGGAGAGTTCCTGAGTCCCTTCACGCCATGCCACTGATTATATAAGCATACTGAACAATTGATAGCTGAGCTGGAAACAGGAACGTACGACTGCGCCTCCAATAGCCTAGATTCGCGAAGCAACGGTCAGTGGCTGGTCCGAACAGCAGACAGGGAAATGTGTTCATTGAAACGTACACCCATGCAGAAAGCACCACCAAAGTCACTCAGCGCGACCCACGGGCAAGGATCTCTGGTATGATCCATTGTGTTTGTATTGTGTTTGTGTGTGAAGGAAGAGGTTATTGGAGGACTCGTCGACGGAAGGGTGCGTCCGAGGGAAAGCTGCGTCGAAGATGAAAGGCGCGTGCGCAGGAGTTGTAAACGGGATGTACAAAAGTCGATGATATGAATACAAGTGGATAAAGTGGACAGTCGATGGCAACAGTCCAGAAGGAGGTGCAAGTAGACGATAAGCTCCTTTGCGGGTTGCGGGTCGACAACTTTTTCACTCGGGGATGACCTCACGTGACAGTAACCGGACCCGGTCGCCACTGGCAGATCGGGAGCTCCAAGAATTTTGGGGAATTCTTGCAGAATGACGGGGGATCGTGCTTCCTTATCCTGGGGAGGCAAGAGAGACTCCCGGCCCAGCTAACATGACATCTTCGTGACCTGTAGCAGTGCCACCAGAAAACTTTGTTCTTTGATTTCGATCTATATTCGATTTCGGGCACCACGCATGTTGTGTGAACAAAGGGGTATCTCGTTATTTCTATTCGGTCGTCAGTTGCTGGACATTGGACAATTGTCCATTATTTACATTAAGGGCAGCTCTCATGATAGCAGGTTCCAGATGAAATCTAGTGCACCGCCTTCATACATTGGGAACTGGCCCCCGTCGCTTATGCCAAAAGGTGCCATTGAGGGATCGAACGGCAGTGACAGCCAGTTGTCCGGCACGTTGTTAAATGTCGGGATGTATGCCGATGTAAGTCCTACGACACTGGAATATTGATGGGCGTGGGACGGGCACCATTGTTTTCTGGCCAGGGAGGAGGGCCCATTGAGGACTGTCGCCCCGGACCTCGATTGTTTTTCACAGTCTTGGAAGATGCCAGCAGGTTGCGTCGCAGATGCGAGACATGCATGTCTAACAAGGTGGCGTAGCGAGTGCTGAGATGGACATCGTCCAGAGCGTGGTTTATTTCCTAATGTTTATGCTTAATTCGTGGTCATTCTAGTTAAAGACCGGCTACGATCCCTGTCCTAGCTGTTAGGTGGAGCTTAAGGAAGAACAGAATCTTACTTGGTCAGAGGTGACAAGACGGTTGCACAAAGATCCCGCGAAAGAAGCAAAGGGTCCATACAGGTGTACTAGAGCACGACTCTTAAGAAATAGCGGCAATCTCTACCGAAAGCGATGTAGAAAATGCCATCTGTTTGCTGGTGAAGCTCAGGTAGTGTGGCTTTTACCTCGTATAAGTAGCAATAGAAGGATGATGCAATCTTCACGAAAGATCCTGGGATGAGACAGTGTCCCCAGGCGTTCTGTAGCATCGTACATCAGCCATGTATGATTGATCAGTTTCTCTTCATTCTCGCTCCGCCCTTCGAGTGCCCGGCTTAGAATTCGTAAGAACCTTGTCCTGCACATGCAATGGTAATTGCAGACGGCCATCAACTCAAGGCGCATCTTTTTAATCGTTTGTGGTAGTCCCATCGAGGTGAGCGCAAGGCAACAAATACGTGTTAACTCAGCCCGCATTTTATCGCCAAGCGATTCCCAAGACAACCGCGTACGAGCAATCCACGGCCTGGCTACTCTAGCGCACCCGTGGGAGTTCTCAAAGCTTGACCGTACTTATCATATGAGCCAACCATTGCCATTCGCCCAAGCCATGCAAGTAGAAAAAGAGTATTGTGACATCAGATACATTACGCTTCCACAGAACCACCCGCGAGATAAAACCGACTAGCTAACAACAATGGAGGTGGGAGTGGACGTGGAAGGTTTCAATGAAATCAGAGAATAGTAGAGGAACAAGTGCTCACGCCGGAGCAAGAAAAGCGGTAGGAGGAAGTGCGTTGGTTGCCTGTTTGTTGTATTATGTCGTTAGTTATCGTTCCGTGGCAAATCAAGGGACAATCCTTGGAATTAGCTTACCTTGAGCTGTTCGAAGTTTTTCCAAGCAAGCTCGACGTTCCAGCCATTTCCTGCGAGGGCCATCTCTGAGTATTCCAAGGTCATGCCCGACTTGCTACTCATCTGAGTGACCATCTGCTCCTGCTGAAGCTGGGTGTCGGACTTTCCAGGTCGGGGCAAACCGTATCCTTCAGCAACATTGCCACTTGGGGCAGCTGCGGGCACTGCGGGGATTGCGGAGACTGCGGAGGGTGCAGGAGCCGCTGTGGGAACAGGACCGGGAGGTGCAACCTGCGGGACTTGGGAAAGTGCCTGGATCTCAGGAGACCATGCCTCGTGTCCACCGTAAGCGCGCAGGCAGAAAATCTCACTCACAACTCGGATGCCACCGGGGGTGTTACCTGGGCCAAGAATAAAGGTTCGATCGAAGCTGCGGGTTTCAATCTTGCCACCAATACTCTCCTCAAGTTGTCCATGCACCATGAGGGAGAGACCACCAACGCCAGTGGGGCTCTGTCCAGTAGGGTCGGGGAGATGAGGGACAGGGTGGCATTCAATGAGCCATTGCTCTGCCTTTGCAATAAGGTCGGGGTGGCGAGTGGGCGGGAGCGCATTGAAAACTTCACGGATTTTCTCAACGCCTTTGAAGGATCGTGACATTCGTGCGGAAAGGTGACTGATCTTGTCGAGATTTCGGCTTTTTCTGATGTGTTCACCCCAACCTGCCGTCTCAGTTTGACCGGCGCGGGGAGCCGCGGTGTTTACATTCAGCGAGAAAGTGGACTGATCATCGTAGACACTGCTGACGAGGCCGTTGCGATCGTTGTCATAGCCAGAGAAGAAAGCACGAACGAAGTTTTCGCCGACTTGAGATTCGTCAATGAAGTGAGGGGGCAAGACGGGGATCGGTGTCTTCTTCTGAGCCGCGACCTCTTCGGGAGTTCGCACTTGGACGTTATTCAAAGTTTGCAGCTTTGGATACCACTTGAGCATGGTGTCCTTGAAAGTCGGGTCAGAGCTGATCTCGTTTTCGGTCAAGTCAAGGAAGATAAGGTCGCGGAATTTCCACCGCCATCCAATCATCGCCTGCGAATTTTTGATATTGTTCTTTGAGAGGTCCAGATATTTGATATCGGGGAAAGATTGTGCGAGGGTCGTCACGGAGCTGATGTTGCCGAGCCTGTTCTCGGCCAGACTGACACTTTCGACCGCGTCACGTCGCTCAGCTACAGTCTTGAAGCCCAGTTCCCAGACCTTCATGAGAGCAGGGAAGAACTTGGACTTGGTAGAGACATTGGAAAAGATTCCCATGGCTTGAAGATCGGGGTCGTCCGACAGCTTCGACAAGTCAAGTAGCTTGGTAGCAGGGAAGAAGCGCTTGCCGAGGATGGTTGTCATCTTAGTCTTGGTATCGGCGGTCGAGCCAGGAACGGGGTCCGCTGCGGCCAGTTCCTGATCGAGTGCATTGGCAGCAGTGTATGCTTCAACAGTAACATGAGCTCCGGCGAAGACATTATTGTTGATGCGAAGCATGTGACCCGCCAGATCAGGTCGAACGAATGCCACAAGTGTGTCACCTTCAGTGCGTGACTAATTGGAAAGTTAGAATGGTGTGAAGGGAGCTTGAAAACCACGGTCACCCAAAGGGAAAGAAACCAAAAAGCCCAAATGTGTCGATCGTCGTTTTGTATGAGGACCGTCCTCGAAAACGAGAGGACACCGAAGCGAGGGATGTCGAGGATCGATGTTGGTGACCGCCACTGTGAACGAGGAACATACCTTTGTAATCTTTGCGCGGGGTCCGGATTTAATGAATGAGTTCATGCGTCGTTCAAGGAATGCAATGAGGCTCTCTTGGCCGCCATCACGGTTGCTTGCTGCCTTGCTTGATTTCCATCCTCGGACACTAAACTGTTCCAGATCGCCGCCAGTTTTCTTCTTGTTATCTCGAACGTTTGCTTGGCTGTCGGCGCTGTAAATGGCTCTCTGGATCAGATCCGAATCGATAGGCTTGTTGCGAGCCTGGGCCCGGTTGCTAGTTCCTGCAGGCCGGCCACCCGCGCCTGTGCCAGCGGCGCGGCCACCCAAGGCAGACTTATCGGCACGGTTTCTCTTTGCACGAGCACCGCCCCCATCCATGTCCATGTCACCATCCCGGTCGGTGCGAGTAGGGCCCCGCTTACGGATTCCCCCGCGATCATTGCCGCCGCGGCGAGACTTCATGCTCTTCATGGTGGTTGGAGGAGAGATCTGAGAGATGGGAGGGGTATCGGAGGTTGTTGTAAATGGAGGTAAGTTGAAAGGAAGCTGAAACTGCTAAGTGGAAGCGAGCAGCGCGCTATGCGCCTCAGATCAGGTAGAAAGAAGTTGTTCGCATGTGAGGAAATCGCAGTGGAAATGTCACTCGGGAGGTAAAGAAAGAGCAAACTGAAATGACTGGAGAAAAGGGTGAGCTGCAGATTATGTAGTGCAGCTGCAAGACAATAAGAAAGTGACAGTGAATGACAAAGAACAATAGGGCCTTGAATAAGTGAAGTGAGTCCAAAGAAAAAGTGACGATTGGCACGTGATGAGGCGGCATTATCTGCTACTAGTCCCGATTAGGTGATGACTCATCTCTTTGTTCCTCGTGGGCCAATCACATGCTGTCGTCTGTCCTCACGGGCACTCCTCATACATCGGCCTGCAGGTATGTCTGGCCAAGGAGGCTTCAAATTGGCCTGCTCTTGTCTCTATTGTCAGGTGCCTGGAAGACTCAGTCGCATTGAGTTTCAATTGACTCACTCGGACTCTATCGTCGGTATGTCTGCCTTGCCTGTTTTCTTTGCTATGTTGTGTTTGTTTGGTCTGTTCACTTGAATGGGTCTCATCCAATAGAGCTTGCGTGTCCAACGACCACCTAACTAACATATTCGTGTTTTCGCTGCCTTACAGGCATTTAATATTCTGCCGCTGTCCACAAACCCTCGCCTGGCATTTGCGCTTCACTCTATGGTCATCAATTGACCGGCGAGATGCCCGCAAAGTCGCGATTCACGAGGCTAGATGCCTTCGCCAAGACCGTTGAAGATGCCCGCATTCGCACGAACTCTGGAGGTGTCATTACAATTGCTTCGCTATTAATTGTTATGTGGCTGGTATGGGGTGAATGGGCCGACTACCGACGAGTTGTGGTGCAGCCGGAGCTTGTCGTTGATAAATCGCGAGGTATGAGTATAGTTTGGGCTCGATCAGACCCATGATGGACCTGCACGAGATGGAATGCATAAGGCAAGATCGCTAATGACTCCTCTTTGTCGTGCAGGAGAGCGAATGGAGATTCACTTGAACATGACCTTCCCTCGGCTGCCATGTGAGCTCTTGACATTGGATGTGATGGATGTCTCTGGTGAACAGCAGGTCGGCGTTGCCCATGGCGTGAACAAAGTCCGCCTGAGCCCACACAATGAAGGCGGTAAGGTGATTGATGTCCAGGCTTTGGACCTGTAAGTGCTACCCGAAATCATCTACTCCGTGATCGCAACCTCATTATCTTCCCTCCCCAGACACTCCCCTTCAGAAGCTGCGAAGCATCTGGCTCCCGACTACTGCGGTGAATGCGGTGGAGCAACACCTCCTGCCAATGTTATCAAACCGGGATGCTGTACTACTTGTGAGGAAGTGCGCGAAGCCTATGCCGAGAAGCAATGGGCCTTCGGCGACGGCAGCAATATTGAGCAATGCAAGCGCGAAGGATATGCCGAGAAACTTGCTGAGCAGCGCCGCGAGGGATGCCGCATCGAGGGTGTGCTGAAGGTCAACAAGGTGGTAGGCAACTTCCACATTGCACCAGGCCGCAGCTTCACCACCGGCAACATGCACGTCCATGATCTGGACGCCTATATCGTGCCTAACGCGGGCCCGGCGGACCAGCACACGATGTCCCACTTGGTCCACGAGCTTCGCTTCGGGCCCCAGCTTCCCACCGAACTCGCAGGCCGCTGGGGTTGGACCGACCACCACCACACCAACCCGCTCGACGATACCAAGCAGGAGACCGACGAACCAGCCTACAACTTCATGTACTTTGTCAAGGTTGTCTCAACATCCTACTTGCCTCTAGGCTGGGATCCTCAGTTCTCGACCTCCATCCACAACGCCTACGACAAGGCGCCTCTTGGCTCCCACGGCCTCGCCTACGGTGCTCAGGGTAGTATCGAGGCTCACCAGTACTCGGTCACCTCTCACAAGCGTCCTCTTTCCGGTGGAAACGATGCTGCGGAGGGCCACAAAGAGCGCGTGCATGCCGGTGGCGGTATTCCGGGTGTCTTCTTCAACTACGATATCTCCCCTATGAAGGTTGTCAACCGTGAAGCTCGCCCGAAGTCTTTCACCAACTTCCTTACTGGTGTCTGTGCTATCATTGGTGGTACTCTGACTGTTGCTGCTGCTTTGGATCGCGGTCTCTATGAAGGCGCTATGCGCGTCAAGAAGCTGCACTCGAGCTAGATGTCAACATCTAGTCAGATATAAGATAGGATTTCTTATTTACTGAACATCTCTTTGCATGGGATGGTCTATTCTAGCATGAGATGGATACTTTTGAAGGTGGAGAGGTGAGTTGGAGCATCATGGAAGCAAGGGAAGCTGGCACTTGGGGCGTTCTTGAGATACCTTTATAAATGTTTTGTCATCGCGCTGTTTTGGGCTAAGATGTAACTATTCATCTATCGATAACATCGAATCTTTGTTGATTGAATAGAAAGAAGAAAGAAAAAACCCATTTTATACCTGATTGTATTTTGCGATATGCTAGTTAACCACTGGGCTCTCAAACACTCTGCGGTTCAGGAACAAAGCTGCGTAGTTCCCGGAGCGATTATACGAACAATCAAGCTGGCTGGAAGTTAACTTGTCTTCTCGCTACTTAAATAGCCTCAGGTTATCTCTTCTAGCGAACTAACTGGATGAATTCCTCTGAACTACAACAACTATTTCGTCGCTTCACGGCATCCACGTGCTATGCGCGCCGCGCGTCACCAATTTGTAGATATGGCAGCCTATTAAGCTGCGACTGCACTAAGCAGTAGGAAGGCTGCTAACGGGACTACATATAGCTACATCCCTTCTTACTTATGACGCATTCACTGGCTTTCCGACACCATCATCTCGTTGAAGGCGCTACAGGGCAGTTGTATGGTGTCTCTCGCCAGTGTTGATATAGTTGGTTTGACTGTAATTATTTACATTGATGTAAGATTAAAACAGAAAACAAGACATATAGAACAACCTCCGACTGAATTATGCTACGCCAAGTCTGCAAAGATAGCCACTTTCCGTAAAACCTGTTGCAAAGCCGTATCGACCCATCTGCTCTGTCAGACTGCCATCGTGCATTTCCATCTTCGATATAGAGAATGATTACCACACATGTACCTCAATTCACAGTTCAAGTCGGCTAGGGGCCATATTGGGACTACCTTCCTATAACCTCTTACGTGAACAGGACGGGTTGGATCTCGCCATTATCGTTCAAGGGAAGATCAGCAGGTCTTGGGGAATGCAAAGAAATCTTCTCTAACCAAAATTCTGTATTCAAATGGAGGAGATGGCCCCGAGACTATACGAACCCCACAACCGAAGAAATTCGAGATATTTTAGTCAGGATGGGATTGTGGGGTACCTAGCTAGGTGGGCGACCCGGCTAACTCGTAGAGATTCTCTAGCCTCTCTAAAATAACTAGTTAGAAGGACCTCAGGCCCCGGGGAGAGACCTGTATTACGCAAATTTGCCCTCAGCGTAGCAAAACTGGGACTAAAGATATAGCTATTTGAGTCGTCGACGACAAACTCGGGGCTTGTCCCCTAACGGTGAGATAGGAAGAGAAACAGGAAAAGGAAAGCCCCTACCCTAGACAACCTCCCATCCTTCTGCGACAAGGTCGTCGAGTGCGGCGCACTCTGCCCACTCGCCAGCCGCTAGATGAAAGAAGCCCCCAACCAGTCCACTCTCCTCCTCGACAAGAGGTGCTCCGCACATTCCATCAAGTACCTGCGGATTGGTCGCACCAAAAACACCGCACACTGTGTTCTTTCGCCAACGGTGCACAGGGACTTCAGGGTGACCAGGAGGCCCGACAGGCTTCTCCATCGAGTTCCCGATGTACATGAGAGACAACATGCCTGTGCTCATTCCGTCTACCTCGAACCAGGTACCTGGGGCCAGATCTGTCGTTTCAGCTAGGCGCCGGGGAGCTTGGGCTTGAAAGTAAGTTTGGTTCGTGTATCGGCAGAAATTGGCAGCCGTGACTTGCACCATGGCAATGTCCAACTCCGGATATCTTTCAACAATGTCGCCTATTTTATCCCCATAGGGCGCAGGATGACAAACCTGCTGCGAGCCAAGAAAACCGCGATTTGCACTGTGATATAGCAACTACTCCCCTTCCTCAGAAGGACACCTGTCGTGGTTGAAAAGTTAGCGTCAGCACAGACATCAGAATCTGCTGAATATCCAGTAGAAACCCTCATTCCGGGTGTGAGAATGCCCCAGTTGGGCTCACGGGTATAGTCAGTTGCATCTTGAGGTAGTGGTCCAATCGTAGGTCCGGGAAGATACTGTGCAGGATCCAGTACACGTTCACGTGTATGGTTTCGCATTGAGCTAAAAAAGGACTCGGCGTCGTGGTGATAAGTAGTACGTCTATTCGCCACAATCCCAGGCAACGATTTGTGTGAGTAGGCCTCGCCATCTCCATGCTCGAGCTCGACAACAATCGCAGCCGGGAGGAAGTTGATGCGCCTGACATTTGCCAACTCGGAAACGGCGCTCACCACTGCACACATTTGAGATTTCGTCGGACTCTCTGTTCTTCTCCAACTGACTTCGGCACATGGATCGGGAATGCGGCGGCTTCCGTAGGGAGCCAACCCATATAGGGTCAGATGTCCACTACCTGGAGGAACGAAACGCGTTGGCATGCATGCCACCGTTAGCGGGATAGGTTTGGGCGGGTTAGTGGTCTCGACGATTAATATCCACTCGTAGAAAATGACTCGTTCCGCTTGGTATTTCTCTATTATACAAGACATCTCACTTCTTGACGCAGGCCGAAACTTCTCTGTATGGTCGTCCCAAAGGGAGAAAGGAACATCGTCGCTGGTGTGTCGTGTTCCAAAGCCCCTTGGTCCTTGCCAGCGTCTTAGAGGGGGCGACTGAAGATGGGCATTGGGAGTCGGAAGCAACTCAGAGGACTCAGATTGTTCCGTAAGTAGAATGGGGTCCGGTGCAGTACAGGGGTAGACATTAGCGTATGCAGGGGCACTCTGCAGCTCTTGAACACCAGACTGCCTTGTAATCTTTCCGCGAAACATACTGCTTACTATGAATTGGTTGAACAAATTGCAGAAAGGGTGGAGGAAAAGCAAACTGACAGAAATCTGGCGGTATGACAATCTATGGTACAGGCGCAAATCGGCAGCGGCCGCTACCTAGTTAGGCCGGGGTAGTTTGGACATTACGTAAGACAAAGCCTATCCCGAGGTCCCGAGGTCAGGTCCACGGGCGGTTCAAGCCGCGCCACCACATCTGCTCCCGGTTGTTTACACCGATTATCATAGTCTAGACGTGGGGATTTTAGTTCGTTCGGGGCCCAGATGTCTTCTCCGTTCTTGCGGCGCCATTTCGCTTCGTGGTCGATGAGGATCGTGGCCCGTGTTTCCGGTACGATGAAGAAGTGGAGCATCTGCGTTACCGCTCCGACAATCAATTGGATCAGGGGCCAGAGGAAATTGGAACTACCTTCCTACAACCTCTTACGTGAACAGGACGGGTTGGATCTCACTATTATCATTCAAGGGAAGATCGGCAGGTCTTGGGGAATGCAAAAAGGTCTTCTCTAGCCAAAATTCTGTAGTCAATGGCCCCGAGACTATATGAACCTCACGACCGAAGAAATTCAAGATATTTCAGTCTGAATGAGATCGTGGGGTAGGCGGACGGTAAACATGAGCCTGTGCAAGCTGATAGGATGGGAAGTACACACAAATCTGCACACGATACTACCGTATTAACTCGGTAAATCCAGGTATAAATACCAATACGCATGGTCTGCAGGTTTGTCCTCTCTAGGGATGGAGTGCATTCAGTAGAATACTGAGTGGGGCGGGATCTCGTCCTCCACTTTATACTTTAGTATATCGCGATCTCACGCTAGCATCGGGCTTGTATCCATCAAGATTCTTCTTTTGCACTGCCAAGTCCATTCCGCCCCCACTTTCGCAAGGTAGCCATTCTAACAATAACAGTTATAACAAGCAAAGGCTAAACCTTGGAACATCCTACAGCAACCGCAAATATAACAACTACCCCACAACCGAAGCCGTCGCCCGACTAGCCCTCCTACTCCCAGTATGCCTATCCCGATCAGCAGCAAGCTGCTGCGCAAATTTACTCTTAGCCCTAATCTCCGGACCCTTCCAGTAGAACACATAAATCGGAATCATGACCAAGAACCCCACACAGCCGAGCAGCGTACTCGCCCACTGGAGATGATACCTGCTCCCCATATTCTCGTACATGGGCGTGGAGTACATGGTCGCAATACCAGCGAGGAAGTCTCTCGCGAACCCATTACCCCCCGTTGCAGACGCAGAATACGGCCCGTACGCGGCAACCATGTAGTCTATCGTCGCCATGTAGATTGCGTAGTTTGCCATTGCGATTAGACAGGCGAAGATGCACGGCGCAATCCACGGGATTGGTGGGCCCATTGAGGTCCAGGCGAAGCCGAGGAGGCCGATGGGCTCCAGGGGGGCGATAAAGAGGAGGAGGAGGAGACGGCGCTCGGCGAGACGGCTTGCTGCGCCGCTTTGCCGTCGTATTTTGATTTGTCGATAAATGTCCGGGAGGAAGATTGTGTACGCTATTACGTAGCCGATTAGGATTGAGCCGAAGGTTAGACCGATGGCTAGCACGCTGAAGGACCATTGTCCGAAGACTAGTGTGAAGGACTCGGTGAAGACGAAGATCAGGGCGTCGGAGAAACCAGACAGTAGTGAGAGGAAGAGGACGATTGGTTCACGGATGAACATCTCGAATGGCCGGATCCAGATTCGTAGGACGTCGTGGTAGTCCAGACGTGGGGATTTTAGTTCGTTCGGGCCCCAGATATCTTCTCCGTTCTTGCGGCGCCGTTTCGCCTCGAGGTCGATGAGGATCGTGGCCCGTGTTTCCGGTACGATGAAGAAGTGGAGCATCTGCGTTACCGCTCCGACGATCAATTGGATCCAGAATACCCACTGCCATGTGAGCCATTCGCCGATCATACCGCCGAAAAAGGGACCGATGGTTGACCCGCCTACGGACGAGAGAACAACAAAGGCTACCGCGTAGCCTTGGTCGTCGGCTTCCCACATATCCGCTGTCATACCGAGGGTGACTGAGCCTCCGGCGGAACTGAGACCGCCCAGAACACGGCATACGACGATTGTGCCGTAGTTGGGTGCGAGGGCGCATGGGATTTGCCAGATGTTCACGAGGAATAAGGAGAGCTGCAGTATGGGCCAGCGGCCGAATTCCTCGCTCCACGGTGCCCAGAGCTCACATCCGAATGCGTATGCAACTAGGAACACACACTGTCCGACTCGCGCGGCTTGTTCGCTGATGTGGAACTTTTCGGTCAGACCGGTGACGGCGTTGGCGTAGACGCCCGTGTTGAAGTTCATGGACATTTGAACCACAAAGATGACGCTGAGAATCATCCATTTCTTCCATGTTGGGAAGCAGAAGCCGAGCCTTTCGTAGCAGTCGTCTTCTGTTAGCTCGGGCTTGCCCCCGGTAAGCAGCTTGGGTTTATCTTCGTAGCTTGTTGCGTCGGAATTGAGGGCATTTTCGGCGTGGGTGTCGACACCCCGTTCTGTTTTGATCTTATTCGCTTGTGGGCTGCTTTCACCCTTGAAGCTTGATATCTCTGGCTTCTCGGGATCTGGGGTGTGCATTGGGGCCACCATCTGACAGGCTGAGTTGATTAAGGTCTATTTTATAGGTATATCGGTTCCACAATGGTACATGGGGAAGTGTAGGACAAGAAACAGAAAATAAACAAATGGCTTGTTCTATGCATGCAAATTGCATAGGAGATGATATCAGGCTGGTTATTAACATGTTGAGAAGTGGCGCACTCTACCCTTATACACCGGGATAGCGACCATGGTGTACAAGCAAGATCAAATATCCAATGATATCTACTAGAAACCGGGGAAAACCTGTTCCCCAACATTCCATGTCGATCGGCAAACCGTCAATGACGTCATTTCAGCCCTAATCTACGTCAAGTGGCAGGGTTTCTTCCTACTCCATGCAACCTCGACATTCAATCATGTTTCTCGATATTGAATTCATAGATGAGACCGGAGGTTAGGTGGGGAAATGCTGTCATAGAGTGTTCGTTTTGTTGTTGGTCCTATTGGACCGATAATGCACCGAGTCATTGAACCTTCTCGTCGGCACCACACACTTTTCTACGAGCATCACAAGTTTCCCTAATGTCGCAACATTCAGCAACCAGTCTGGCCGTAAAGGACACAGCTAAAGAGTACGGTATATCCGCCCGCATATGAGGCTATGGAATCCATTCCTGTTTAGAGCTATTACTCAAAGCTTCCCGTCTCGCCAGTCGAGCAAGATCATATGCTAGTCTTTCTGCATCTCTCATATTCGACGATAAAATTTCTTCTAGAGGGCGTCCCGCCTTTTAAGGGGAGGTAGATCGAGTACTTGGGTGCATCACAGCTGCCACCTTCGCGCCCAAAGCCAACTTCTCACAGATACAAGGACGCAGCCACTATCAGTTCCCCTCAATTTCGGCAATAGCACGATCCTGGTCGGCGAGGACCTTTTGAACAGAGGGCCTGGCCTTCATTCTCGCCATCCACGCACCCACATGAGGGAAATTCTCATAGATATCTTCGCCTCCATAGCGAGGAGCCCATCGCTGCCATGCAATGAAAGACAAATCAGCGTATGTACACTTGTCGCCGACCAACCATTCTCGAGTTTGCAACACTGATTCGAGCACTCCGGTAACTCTGCGGATCTCGTCGACGTATCGATCAATGACGCTTTGGATTTTCTCCGTGTGGGCTCGTATGAACCACGCAGCCTGGCCGTAGTATGGTGCCTGGCCTGAGACTTGGAAGAAGAGCCATTGTTTCAACTGCCACTGCTCGGAAAAGGTGTTGTAGCTGAGACGGTGGTCTTTATCGTATGTATCGATGAGATATTCAACAATTGCTCCTGACTCCCAGATCTGGAGGCCGGTGTTGGGGTCATCGATGGTGGGAAGACGGCCATTTGGGTTGAGTTTGACGTAGGGCTCCTTCTTGACTTCGGAAAAGTCTATATGCCGTGTTTCGTACGGGATGTTCAGTTCCTCGAACATGATAGCCACCTTCCAGGGGTTTGGGCCGCGGTGATGCGAGTAGAGGATGATCGGCTGCATTTTGAAAGAGAGCAGTGGGTTAAAACAAGACAGAAGACTCAGAGGCTTCGATTTGAGAGAAATCAAAGGCGTATGAAAGGATTTACTCTATTTATACTTAAAATTCAATGTCGATCAGAAACAGGACACCAAATGCCGAGAGCGCCTACCAAAGGCCGTGATTTTGATCTCGGCGTCTTGTCGTTTCAAATATTGCCGAGAAGAGAAGTCTTGGTTAACTTACCGTCATTCTCAAACCTAGACTCATTTGAGGGGTCGAGTAAATGAATTCATCTACGTGATGTTGAGGAGCGCGTGGGTTTGGGCAGGGTTTTCATTCAGGTGACCTGTGACGAGGTAGGGCTAGTAAACCCTTATAATTTGCATTGGCAATTCCGACCTGGAGACTGATGACAGTTTATTACTTGGCTCCCACTTCGTGTACGTAGTGCTATATCTATGTTTAGGCAATAAATCGTGTTCTGAAAGCAAACTAGTAGTGCGGTGGTCTCCATCCACTTCACCTAATATTTCGGTCTTTGGCCCCAAGTACTTTTCTCATTGATTCTCGTTCCTAACTTGCAAGTGTCAAAGGATCATTTGTGCCTTCTTCTTTTTCAACGTGCGAACTCAAATCCGGGATATTGGTGCTCTTAAACTGTACAATTATGTGTGCGATGACTCCGTCGACGTTGGATCTCCGAGCCGTTTCAGACATGGGCACCCATGCCGGAACTTTTCCTAAACGAGTGTCAATCTCCCAGCCTAGGTCTGCCAGCTTACCGGCTAAAGACCGTCCATTATCGAGATCGTAAACGCCCTATAGGCTATATCTTGACTCGGGAAGCCCTCGGCCCCCGCACCTAGCTCCATTCCCATGCTCTTAACCTAACCTCCCGCACTTGACCTTCTTCTCGGCTCAATATAATGGGTAAATGGAGGTGAGCAAAACCGGGAATTACGTTAAGAGAGATTAGGAAGAGTAATCCTATTCTTTAAAATACCACGTCCTCCGACATTTATACCTGTACTCATTGGGGAGTTGTAGGAGCCTACAACTCGAATTTATGAATTCGCAGATCCGCTACTATCAGTACGATGCACGGCCTCGTAATAGTAGCCGCACTAGCAGGCGCTCTCGCGCAAAGTACCTTAGACCTGAGGACGTTCAAGAAGCCCTCTTTGGCGGCACCGCTCACAGGGAGGCTGGTTGGCTTATCAGTTGAAGCTGACCGCTGGAACGACTGGACGGGCAACCTCACACATCCCAACGACTTCACCTACACGCTTCTCGATAACCTGAAACAGAAAACAGGGGAAGCGCCATCGATTCGGTAGGACTTTTTTACTTTAGGGCTGATCACCGGCTAATTCTGTAATAGTGTCGGCGGGGCGACACAGGATCATTTGATCTGGACCCCGGGTGTCAATGCTGTCGAAAATATATTTCCTGCTGTCCCGGCCGAATTCACGTCCACGAGAGAGCTATTTCCTGAATGCAGTTCGGGTAAGATCGGCGGCGATTGGTACCTACTTTCAAGCAACTTACCGGCGGGAACATCTTTTATCTGGGGTGTCAATTTCGGAGCGGACAACTCAGGTGAAGTTGTCGCTCAGGTCCAAGCCATTGAGGATGCTTTCTCGGTAAGCTCTGACAATTCATAGTTTAGCTGCGCTGTTTTAATAAGAGGCCATAGGACCCCCGACTCAGGTCCGTGACACTCGAGTCAATTGAGCTGGGGAATGAGCCCGATTACTGGGCCGGTTCATATCGGCCGGATAATTGGACTGTTTCTCTTTATGTCGATCAATAGTATGTTATCCCCGGTTTGGATCGAACTCGCTGACGGTGATACAGTAACCAGTTTGTGGAGGACATCAATGATGTCCTTGGCTCAAACGGCCGCAGATTTCAGCTCGGTGCCTTTGCCGGGAGTTGGACGGGGACAGAAGTTGACGGCACGGAGATCTTCCAGACTCTAGGAAAGTGAGTTTAATAAGTGCCACTTCGGTTCCAAAGGTAATAAGCTGACTGGTTCTTTCAAGGTCCTTGTATTCGTTCTCCGAACACCATTACAGTAACACTGCCGACTTCACATTGCGATCTCCTTCCACTTGGCCAGCGATTAGATCTCAGCTTATCACGAAATCGAATATCCGGGGCAATCTCACTCGATACGGCACTAGCGCCAAGTTCTTCCATAAACATGGCCTTAAGTTCTACCTTGGGGAAACTAATACCATGTATGGGCATGGAATGCCGGGCGTGTCTAACTCCGCAGCTGCCTCTCTCTGGGCGATTAACTACGCCCTGCAAGCGGCAACACTAGGTGTCGACACTCTGCATTTCCATGCTGGTGTTGGTTACAACTATAGCGGTGACTGGCTATTTTGCCACTTAGTTCGCTGCAACACTAACTTCTTGAATAGCCTTCCAGCCGATTGACCATCTCGGACGCAATATCACTGACTATAATCCGCATGAGAAGCGCCGCATTAACCCTCTCTACACTGGATTCATCGCTGTTGCGGATGCCATTGGCAAGTACGGGGACACTGTAAGTGACTCATATGACTGGGAAATCTTGACAGCACCCAGCTCATAAGAGCCTATAGTGGATCCATGAGATCTATATAGATGATGATTACCTAGCCGCCTACTCTATCTGGGAGGGTTCCGAGCTAGCTCGGATTGTGGTGATCAATTCTGTTCCTTGGGAGACTGAGACGTAGGCCTTCCGTCCCTGATATTCGCGATCACATCTGATATATTCAGGCACCGGACTCGTCCCATGATCGATGTCACACTTCCTAGTATCGATATATCTAGGGCGAAGTTCAAGCGGCTATCGATTCCTGGTATAGGTGCATTGGGTAAGCTTCCACTCTTCACCTTTGCAAGCATCTTTGAGACCACTGACTTTGATGCAGCTGGGGTCACATGGGGCGGGCAGAGTTGGGAAACCTATTCTGGGCACGTAAAGGGCGAGGAAATTTTCGAGGCTCCCACTAGCGAGGGAGTTATTCGGCTGGAGGCAAGTTCAGCAGTACTAATCTACCTCTAAGATGTGGATTTACATCGAATTGCAATCGATATCCTCTTTGGGTGCAACTAGCTGTCTACGATGCACATAGCCCTTTACTACTGCAACATTCTTTACTCAGGAAAAAGCAGAAAGAATATGGAAAAGACAAATAGTGATCGCATAGGTGGATATCCATGGTCAATCTATACCGTGTACATACAGGCCGCATATTTCCCGAGTCTGATCTACATCTTGAAACAAACATGTTAATAGAAAAAAGGGGTAGAAGGCAAGGACCCCGATATAATGATAGGTAAGCAAGTGACTCGCAGAAAAATCGGAGACGATCCCACCACGCCCATCTGGAACTCCGGTTGGATGCGTGATGCAAAGAAGCAATGAGAGATAAGAAATGATAATGAGCGATGTTGGAGAGTGCAAGAGGGACTGCGCTGTAAGAGGAACGGTTTGGAAGCCAGGGTCAATGGGTTGATGGGTAGGCAGGAATGGCGGGTTGAACGTAATAAAAATGGACGCTGCTAACGATGTGCAAGGAATGAGGAGTTGGAAGCACTGAAATGAAAATCGAGCTGGTGACAAAAGATAGATGGGAGGTAGAGAGTGAGAGTTAGACCAGAGGGAAGGAAGCAGTCTATTTAGCGTAGCTGTAGTACCTCGGTTCTTGACCGTACTGGCTCTGCTGATAGCTAGGCGGCGTTTGAGGGGCCTGCGCAAGCTGTCCGTACCAGGATGATCGACGGGTTTCGTCGGGGCGGTTCGTCTGATTTAGGGCATCCCATGTGTGGCTGGCACCCGGAATGTTGTACATGGACTCGTGGCGACCATGTTGAGACGGATACACAGACCCAGCCTGTTGGGGCTGCATCGGCTGAGGTGAGAACGGCGGCGAGAACTGTTGAGGCGCGTACTGTTGCTGCATCATGTGTTGCTGACGGTGCGCAATGGCCTGTTGAACCGCCTGGTTCGACATTCCCTCCCGCATTTCACGCTTCTCGCGCTCCCGAGCATCGATGTGCGAGACAAGGCCCATAGGGTTTACCGGCGCCTGTGGTTTCCGGTTGTCATTTGACATATTGAAGAACGAAGAGCCAGTCATGCGGGCAACGTGCTCCTGTTCACGAGCGGAAAGATTGGTTGAAGCATCGTTGTAGTTAAGCATACCCTGGGCACCACGAGACGAAGGCCGATAGTTGGGATCCCGCTGAGGGTTCATGGGCGAATTCGGACGGGCATAATGTGTCCAGTCGCCAGATACCGGGCGTTGCAGCGACATGGGATTGGAAGGGGTGCGATTGTGGACCTGGATCGGGGGACTGGGAGCCGCCCGTTGCTGCACGTACTGTTCCGGGGTGAGACCTCCACCTGGAGTGACAGGGCGACCGGAAGCCATTCCAGGCTGCCATAGCATGCTCCGTCGATATTCCTCTCGGCTGGAAGGCCGGGCATTAGCCTGATCGACTGCTTGAGTAGGAACCGTAAACTTGGTTCCCAACGAGTCCTTGCGTTGATGCGCTGATCTTTTCAGGGTGTCTGATGTGGTTGGGCGCCCGGTAGTAGGCATATAGGTCATAGTTGGGCCGAAGTCAACAGTTGGAATATCCGGATTCGAGGTCGGGGGCTTATCCATAACATAATGAGCATCGCCAATGACATAATCCTTGACTGCGGGGACTCCAACGGTCTTCATCACACCCATTCTGGGTTTGGTGGACGCGATGGATTTCTTGCTGTAGACAGAACCGTGAGTGCTAGCATAGTCAGGCGAAACCGTCGACGCATCATCATAAATGCTGTCATCCTCATTTCCGTTTCCTTTTCCGGTAGACGAAATTGGGGATGGAAGATGAGGAGCAATTTTATTCAACGCATCTTCATCAAGGGTATGGCGAAGGTCGTCATAACTCGGTTCTCCTGGTGACTGTGGCTCTGTCTGGAAGAGCCTTTGCTGGGGGAGCGGCTTGCGTCGCACAGATTTGTTGGAATCAATTTGCATCCGTTGAGGGGAGTACTTCTTGGGAGAAAACCGATGTGGGCTGCCAGTACTAGGTGTGTTCGGGCGATGCTCCGGAACTGAAGGAGGTCTAACCGGGAGTGCAAGACCGATGTCCTCATCACTTGATGAAGTTGTAAGAGGGTCTGTGGACACAACGGGACCAGGCGCATGGACCCTGTCAAAGCTCCTGTCCTGGGGCTGTTGGTTGTCCGTGGTGTGTGCCTGGTGGCTTTTCCATGCAGCACCGGTGGCAGCCGCGCCCAGCCCCATAGTTCCGACCGACGCGAGTTGGGAAAGTGTTGCGTGAGACATCCGGTTGTTTGCCAACCTCTGCTCCGAAGAAGCCTCTGGTCGGTTAGTAGGCATCTCTTTGGGTCCATGCGAAAATGCAGGTGGGTTTTCAACAGGAGCGGGTGGAGTGCGTGGAGGGAGCTGCTCTTCGACTGGCGGGCCTTGGAGACGGTCGAGATTTGGGTCGCTTCCCGAGCTGGTGCTCTCAGCGATAGGAGCGACCGCCGGGACCCCGCGGTGGATCAGATCTTGAGAAGAAGAGTCAGGTGAGCTCTCAATTAAAGATCCACGGCCTGGTCGGGAGGCGGTGTTGAAGCCCGTGGTATCAGAAACCACGCGGTTGTGATACACCACGGGTGAGCCCTCATTTTGGGGGACTTCATGAATAACAGCCTCTGTAGAATTGTTAAATTCAGGCTTGTTCTCGAGACCAGAGAACTGGCGGCGAGTAGAGTCCATAGGGATATCACTGTTTCGGCCAGACATCGAGCGATAGCGAGGTCTCACGCTGTTCACGCTATTGGTTCTGCTTCTGCCGGACGAAATTCGGCGCTGCGTTGCCTCTTTGAGCTGTTTTCTCCACTGAGCTTCGCTCCATTCTTGGCTTCCCGGAGTTTGAAGAAGACTGGCAATGTCCAGCACATCAAGATAGCCGTAGCGTCGCTCCTTAGGGAAGGCAAACATGATGCTCTTGATGTGATTAGTGTCTGCCACCAGGCGAGTAGGACGGCCATAGAGATTGAAAGTGTCGAATGTCGGGAAAAGGAAGCGCAGCATCATCTCGAATCCCGAAACCGCAGCATGTGGCTCAGGCATGACAAAAACAAGTCCTTCTGAGGAAGAATCAGGCGAATGAGTGGTGATCCGTCCTTCCAACTTCACCAGGGTCGATGCATCAATTAGAGCCTTAGATTGTGGGTAAATCGCATATGCTGAGTAAACCTGGGTAACCGTTGCAATGGGAATCGCCTTTTTCGTCTTTTTCGTATCGTAAAACTTGATGTTTCCGGTAACAGGCATTGACAAGCGGTCATATGCCGATTTCTTCATCACTTTCCGCGCTTTTTGGAGCTCCTTTTCGTCTGGCGGGCAGATCACAAACCAGCACCGTCTCCACGGGGTTCCAGCACCAAACCGCACACGCGCCCAATCTTCGTACTTGAATTTGGTGGGTGCCAGGATAGAGTTGATTCCGTTGAGATTTCGTCCTTTCGCCGCAATCAAAGAACCGGTGTAAGCTTCGTACAAAGATGTGTGCTCGAACATCGAGAGACGAATCGCCGCAGTCCATTGGGTCAGTGAGTTGAAAGAATTGAAATGTAAGAGGTATCGATTTTTGCCCGCGGAAGAAAGGCTGAGTACGTTCTTCAATGGTTGTATAGCTCCGTTTCGGATCGGAAGAGTCTCAATCTGCGAGGACCTAATGAGTTCACGTCTGAATGTTCTGGTAGGTTAAGGCTCACCATCTCAATAGTCGCATCGGCCAAATTGATAAAGGTCGCCGGTACCTCTTCTCCACCTGCTGCGTCCAGCGCAGCGACATCCCATAGTGAAAGAACAGTTCCGACCAGCTGTGCGTAGCATTCCACCCATTGCCGATCAGCACAAGGCCGTCCGTCTGACTCGTGTTAGCCCGTCTTGCCCCGCAAGGGGGCGGGGGATCACTTACGAGTATCCAGATCATTCAATTTTAGAAAGTAGCCTTCCTGGTAGACCTTGTTCGTGTGGATATTGAGGAATGAAAAGATCGGCGATAGCTCCGGTGGGGTATCGTCCGCCTGGTGCATAAGAGGCGGGTTGCGTGAGAAGGTCATGGATGCCGGTCGCGATCCATTTCCGCCTCTTGGCCCAGAGCTCACAGGGGATGATTCGGTCGGGGGAGATGGTGTATCGGGAGGCGTTTGCCACCGGGGTGGTGTATCGGACGGAGTTACGTTGGTCTCTAGCGTAACGTTGCTCGACGACCTTTTGCTTTCTTTAGCAGAACCATTGTTCTTTGAGCCCCCAAAACTGGATATAAACGAGCGAACTAGTAAAACGCAAGGGAGAGTCAATAAAGGGCTCTAGTGGACTTCCCGGCATACCCGGAGAGGATCGACTTACCACGCGAACGGCCCATGACGTCGGAATGTGATGTGCCAGACAAGAACCTCAGTAGTCTTTTGAGTAGTACCCCTCACTGAGTTAGACTGTGAAACGTGCTGGAAGTAAGGAAAGAGACTGGGGCGTGGTGGGATTTAAAAGGAAACTGTCCGAGGCAGGTCGATTGCGCTGAACGAGAGACTGTCAAATAGTGACTGCGCCAGGACCGAATTAGGTGAGAAAGGTCAATCCATAAAATCCACACGAGGGTGAGCCTGGAAGAATAAGAATGAAGAGAATGAGTTGGGTTCGGAGTTTAGGGAAATCGAGCTCTGCCAAGGAAGATGACGTTACAGGCTAGGTACGTCTTTCGCTAATCACCGGGATTAACGATCCTTGATTTTTTTGGTTAATTTTCAGAGACAAAAAGAGAGAGTTAGAGAGAGAGATTGGAATAAATTGAAATAGAAATAATAGGAGGAAGAGAAGAGGCAGAGAGATAGAAAGACAAAGACCAGAACTACGGTGGGTCATCTGGGCAAGTCGAAGAGCCAACTAAACATTCCACGCTACACCAATTATATATAATAATGTATATTATACTTATTTATTGTTTCGTGTGACACCTGAAAAGCCGAAGCCAAGCCATTTTCTGCTTTGCTTTTCATATTTGAACTGAGACCTTTCAACAAAGGGTTTTTATTGGCGTCATCCTGGGCCCTTCTTTGGAGTGTCGGTGGAGAGACAAGACTATAAGTAGACTAGTATGCATGGATAAATATAGCCAAATGTCTTACGTTAGTTAACCACGGAGGAACTAGTATAAGGAACTAGTATAAGGTATCTTATATTCCCCTGGTACTAAATATCTCCTCTTCAACTTTCCCCCTTAATTCTATACGAATCCCATTGTAGCCAAGGCTCTGGATGTGAAAATGAAAGTGAACTTGGCTTGGCAAATTCGGGGCAGTTCCATTGCCACTTTGACTCCCATACGTTGCCTTTGCCTTTCTACTCCACAGATAATCTGGTCTTGAACACGCGTATGACCCTTCACCGCCAGGGTACCCTGTTTAGGTCCACATACATTAACCTTGGAACATACAGTTTAGGCTGTAAGTAAATAATCTTGTTCCCCGTTTCTATTTTACCCCACCGGGGCCTGGATGCAGTTCAGAATTCGCACACGGGCCTTTTCACTCCTGCATTAGGGCAGTCCACAATCCTTACTCAGATAAACCTTGCAACCCATATGGTGCTGGATAGTATTATAATACCTCGGTACGGAAAACGGAATACTTTGTACTCCGTACACCGCAGCCTTGGCATAGATCAAATGGATCCAAGATTTTCTGGCCTGCAGCATAGGATCAGCGTGGCTCCATGAAGATCCGAACGCGTCATAGATACTTTAAAATAATGCAGATCGGCCATGTGGCATCTGGAGATCTCTTTTTCATCCAACGACACCATCCAGGGTTAACCTTCCCATCTATGTCTGTTCGGGGAAATAAGGTTATTTCAAGGTAGCTAGGTACTTTTCCTTTTTCGTATCTTACAATATTCAGATTGATACGAAGTGCTTTATGAAAATAAGTGGAGCATCCGATGCACTGCTAGTTTCCTGGTTAGCAGCTTGTTTGTGCATTTTTCTAGGAATAAGACTATATAAAAAGCCGCACCGTCCTCTATCTCTGGGAATGGTTCTAGCACTGGAAGAACCAGTACGGCAGTGTATAGCCGCCAGTGCGCCATATCGTATTTTGCCAGCAAAGCACCTCATAAAGATTAGTATATGCGTATTTTATTAACACTGGAAATTGATAGAAATTAATAGTGTAGGGAATGACACTATAGAAGTTGATATCGTAGGGATTGAGATAGTATAGACAAGAATAGTCGGCCGCTTATAAGGCCGTAGTCTGGTGGTCTTCTTAGGTAGTCTTCTCCGATAGTCTTTTTATATCTCTTTTTAGTGGTCTTTTTGAGTAGCCTCCTTCGGTAGTCTTTTAGATACCTAGTTATGTAGACATTTTCGCCCTTCTTAGTTTATTAGGTAAATAGTAGAAAAGGGCCAAAAAAAAGGCTTAATTTGTAAAAATGGACTCTTACCCTATATCTATACTTCTTCCCAGCCCGTAACGGCCTCAAAGGGCACTGGTATCCGTAGTCTGTCTAAGTCTAACAGTTGTGGAAATGCTTTTGTCTAAACGAGTTCTATACTATGTACACACATGACTTTGGAGTACATTCGCGCTTTCCACATTTTCCTCATACCATCCCCACCCAGGGTCTTCTCACTTTCCCAATGCCTCGCCCTCCATCGCTCTTCCCCTTCTCGGTTCTTAATTCGTCAGCGTTCGTATGGTCATCTCAGTGCAAGTGAAAGGCGGACAAGCACGCAGTATATCTTCCTCTTCCATCCTCCCCTACATAAGACTATAGGAGTCTGAGATCCTTCATTGCCTGGTCCTTCTAGTCTTCCCGTTTCCCTCTGGCTTCTTTCTTGGCTGTCGCCATTGGGCTGTGGTTCAACCGGCATTGACTGCTCACACCCAATTTTTTCCCCTACAGGGTCAATGACTACGATTCCTCTCTGACTCTCGAATAATTTTCTAGACCCAGACCGGAAGCAAAAGCGTGGAGATCTTTACGTCCCTCGAACCCACGAGCATCGATCAAGATGCGCAGAAACACAATCCCACAAAAGTTAGCCCAGGCTAGCAATGATGAAGACCTACCACATATTCTCGCTGCATTGGATCTCCATCAGAACTATGCACCGATCTCACCCTCTTCAATTATTCACAGGGCCCCTGGACTTTCGCCCAAAGAGCAGATAGCACGATTCCTTCATTGGAGAGCTGAGCAGGGTGGTAAACTCGATGTTTTGCGGGAAGAAGTCTCATGTTTCGTTATCGGCTTCGACCTAGACGATTTACCAGATATGATAGTTCCTGTCTTCCTGGTTGGCAAACTAACACTCTTCCCGGATCCTTCGCGCATCTTCTTTACTCCCTGTTTGGTCCATTCGAAGAAGTGGCTAAACTTCAGCAATCCCTAAACAACATCCCAGAATATTTCAATGGACACAGACACCGAGCAATATTTGCAGACCGAATACGGAATATCAATCGCAAGCCAAAGGACCTCAAGTGCGGTGCTAGCTTCGCAACTCAGCTTCCGCCGTCCCAGGACGGCGAATGGTGCAGGAAATGCGGCGAATTCTTATTCTCTCGCGAGTTACGGATGCTCAGAAACTTAGTGGAACCTCTACGTGATACATCCAAGCCAATTTACTGGATCACCGACCGAGTCGAGAGAGCTCTAGAAATGGACAATGGTTTCCTGGCCTCACAGGAATTGATTGCAGATTTCAAGAAGGATCTCTATGAAACCGCGTGGAATCGCCGCAAGAACTGTTTGCAAAAGCCCCACTCATTTCCTGCAAATGGACTGACTTTCTAAACATCTCTAGATACAATCTATGACCCCCTTCCTGCCTGGGATGAACAATAAGAGGAAACAAAACAGCTCAGGGAATACCGCCTTCAAGCCTGCAAAGGAACACTGTACTGGGACCGCTGGCCCCCCGTCGAAAAGCAGTATGACAAGATAGCACTGGCCGCAAAGCAATCCATCATTGACAACGATCTGAAAGCCGCTGAAAGCCTTGGATTCCTGCCACCTGAGAACCCCCAACCACCAGCGACCCTGATCTCAACCCAACCAGGTATCGAGCTCGCATGCATTACCGACCTTGACCACTACGACGACCAAATCATGATCGTAATCGTCCGGATCAGCCAATGGCTAGCTCTTGCCCGCGGCTTCCCAGCAGTCCACCTGTTCTGCGACATCGTCCGGCTCTTTACCATCTACGGTGTGGACGTGGCAAATGCCGTACAAGTGGAGTTCTGCAAGCAATTAACTGGCTTGCCGTCATTCCCCTGGGACCCTGTTGAATTGCCGCCGCTGTTTCCCTGCCTGGAAAATGAGATCGAGGCACACGAGCTCTGTCCCCAAGAAATCCGGAGTCAAAATGCCCGGAACTGCTGGGCGGAGCAGCAGTTGATGATGTGCCGCTCGCTTTGGTGTAGGGATGATCATGCCATTGCCTGGGACTACCCACTGCAGACCCTTGTCTGGGAGGAGAAGGAGGATGGCCGGGTGCTTGCGCTTAGATCTCCTCCTTTTCAGGACCATGCTAGACATATTCCGTGGGGTTTGGTTGATATGTTGAAGGAAGGGTTGTGGATCGGTGAGTATGAGGATGACTGGCTGGCGCAGTTCGTGGGGTTCAACAGCGAGTACTCAGATAGTTGCTCGGCCAATTTCTGCGGTGGAGAATGAGGGAATAAGAGGGGGCAAAGGATGGGGAGGAGATACTGAGAGGAAAGAAAGACAGCTGGATACAGAAGGCATATATTCATACAGTTGCATTAAGAGCTGGAATAGAGCCCGACTTACGTAGGATACACACAGGCCTCACATGTAGTGTTTAGTAGTTCGCGGCAGGGTATAGCCGCCAGTGCGCATATTAATTTTGACCGTCTTCACACTGCTAATCTACTATTACCTCCTTCGTACACATTCTAGTAATTAATTTCCACAATATCTTAACTCTATAAAGTTTATGTAAAAGTTCATTTTTGCAAAATAAGCCTTTTTTGGCCCTTTTCTACTATCTACCTAATAAAATAAGAAGGGCGAGAAAATGTCTATATAACTACCTAGATACCTAAAAAGACTACCTAAGAAGACCACGGCCGTATAAGCGGCCGACTATTCTTGTCCACAGCAGCTCAATTCCTAGGATATCAACTTCTATAGTGTCATTTCGTACACTATTAATTTCTATCAATTTCCACATTCAATAAAATACACATATACTAATTTTATGAAATGCTCTGCAGGCAAAATACGATATGGCGCACTGGCGGCTATACACTGCCGTAGTAATTCAAGATATATCATGCAACCATTGGCAACCAGATCAAGGTAGGAAACGCCAGTTATAATAAGACAAGGGCACCCCTAGTCTACGGGCCTGATGCTATGCTGTCGAAAAGACTAGATAATTGATCGGTATTAAACTTGAATTCAGTTTGAAGCTGGTCCTTCATCGATTAAATTTGTCAAGTCATACATACATGAAGTCAACATGCTGTCGAGGAATACAGACCTCCAAGAAAAGTCCATGGGCAGGCATCAAGAACGCTACATACATGTAATCATAATATCGTAGAAATCCCCTTCATCGTTCTATCGCATGGTAACCATTGACACGGTCAACCAGTGCCGTCTGATTACGGCTGGGTATCATAGAATCAATATTGCATCAAATAATCAGAATCCAACCCCGGCTGACTGGGGAGATAAGACGAATCGTTCGACTGCGACCCGAAAGCAACATCCGAGGAGTGGTCTCCTGCCGCGTAGTAAGACTGACCATCCTGATCATATCCAAGACCATAGATACCCAGCGAGCTGATCGCAGGGCCGGTTTCATCGGTAAGCAACGCGCGCTGCAAGAAGAGGTTTTGGACCTCGTCTTCGGTGCAGTTGTGTTTGGTGGTCATGTGTACCCACAAATCGTAGTTGCGATGGAAACGATGTGGGCACGACTCCGGGTAAAAGCAAGCGATCTGTCGTCCTGTTTCCTCGGCGTAGCCTCGGCCCGTGAGAGCCGAAAGAGTGGAAACGGAATTCTGCGGCGGCTTTTTGCCCGCCTTTTTTTCCTTACGCCGTTGTCTTGCACTCGGGTGTCCCAAGTGTGCACAGCGGATGTGTTCTATGAGGGTCGGCTTGTTGCCGTAGCGCTTGCCGCAACCGACACCATCCCACCCCTCCACCTTGTTGTTGTTTGAGAGATCGGTTTCGCCGCAGACGAACTGTCTTTCGCCTTCGTGGACTGTGCGAGTATGGACATTTAGGTTGCCTTGCTTGGTGAAGCTGCGGTCGCAGCCGGGGAAAGTGCAGGGGAATATCTTTCGTTCTTCAAGAGTGACGTCGCCATGGGCTATCTCGATGTGGCGACGTAGCCCCCGTGCTGTGGAACAGACTAATGGACACTCGGGACATGCGGGGGGGTGAACAATTCGAATGTGGCTCTGTAAACTGGCATACGTGGGGAATGATATATCCTGTCTTGCATTGTCGTCGGCCATATCTGATGATTGAGCTTCCATCTTTTCGGCACATTCTGCGCAAGTGAATCGCTTCTCGGAATGGACCCTGCTCTGGTGGGTCCGTAGATTGCCGGCCTTGTCAAAAGCCATGGTACATTTCTCCTTGGTAGTCGGGTCCACATATTTACATGGGAATGGCTTCTGGTTCAAGTGGACAAGCATGACATGTTGCTGTAGTGTCGAGTGCTTCCGGAATGTCTCGTCGCAAGGTGGGTACTCGGTACAGCGGTACTTGTCATGTCCACCGTGGGTAGCGATGTGCCGGCGAAGCCGTACCCCGTTCACAAATCTCTTCTCACAACCTGGGTAGTCGCAAACGAAGTCACGAACGCCTGTATGGGCACTCTTGATATGATGTTGAAGATGGGAAGAGCGTAAGAATGCCTTGTCGCAGTCCTCACACTTGAATATTCTTTCGTTGTTGTGTGCTCGTATATGCTCCTGGAGTCGAGCCGGACGATCGTAGGACTTACCGCACCCCTCGAACGGGCAACTTAGCATCTTGCGCTCGGATGGGTGTATCTGTCGGGAAGAGGTGGCCGAGAATGGGGTCGCCGGAGATTCATCCATGTCTTCGCTCATCGAGCTTGGAGTACCAGGAGCCGAGTACTCCGCATCCGAGTGAGTCTCCTCATAGATCAAGTCTGTAGAATCGTCAGTAACTGGATCACTTTATCGGATGTTATCAGAGGACGTAAACTTACCGGAATTGTCCAGGACATTCTGCTTCTGGTGTCGTTTGGGGGTTGCGACACCCTCCGATGAGGCCTTTCGTTTTATGGCCATCATGAGGAGCTTTGAAAAGGACAATTGAGAAAGGAACAGGATCTCAAGGCTCGAGGAAGTTCGGACATGAATGCCAAAACTAATAATTTTTATTTTTGCCAGAAAGGCGGTGACAGTCAACACAGAGGAAGTTTTTCCGCTCCTAGGATTTTTAGCATCAAATCCCACCTCGACCCCCCGAGTTGTCTCTCATACCTCTGGGTCTGTCATCGCTCGCTTCGCCTACAAATACTTCGCTCCTTTACAGGTTTAACTGTCATTATGTCTGACTACGGCCACGACGACGACGTCGAAGAGACGTAAGCTACCTCCCTTCACCAAATTGCCCAGGGACGAGGCGCAAAGGAGCTTCGCTTCCATTTTGCCTCCAGGCAGCTTCACAATGTGTTCGCACATACTTGTATAAACCCATTTTCTAACAATGCGGTGTGCGCAGCTTCGACTACGAGCCCGGCGAGGATGTGTTTGATGAGGAGCCGGAGGAACAAGAGGGTCTCGAGGGCGAAGAGGGGGTTGAGGGAGAAGATTACCCCACCACCAACGGAGAAAATGTCGTTGTCTCTGGCGATCCCAATGCCGGATACGCAGGAAAAGTGATGGAGCAGTCACGCGAGAAGAAAGTACCCAATGACCAGCGCACCACCACCCCGTACTTGACCAAGTACGAGCGCGCGCGTGTTCTCGGTACCCGTGCCTTGCAGATCAGGTACGTTGCTTTTGATACAGACGATTGCGCATATTTTCCGTTAGCTTGGGCTTGCTGACATTTGGCATAGTATGAACGCCCCCGTTCTTGTCGACCTCGAGGGTGAAACCGATCCCCTGCAGATCGCCATGAAGGAATTGAACCAGAAGAAGATTCCCCTCATCATTCGCCGATACCTGCCCGATGGATGGTAAGCAATATCCCTGTCGAATGAGTGGTGAGCCAGATCTAACCATGTTCGACTTTAGGTATGAGGATTGGACATGCGAGGAGCTGTTGTAGTGGTCAAAACGGTATCAGCCGTTCTCTACTGAGGCTGTTTTCCATCTTTTGCTTTTCTTTGGGTTTAAGCATAGCGTTTGGAGTTCTGGGATTCGAAGAACCCGTCAAAAAAAAAGGAGACTTGGATGTCCTTGATGAAACATGGACACCAATGAGGCTTTGTATATGAATCTAGAACGGAAAAAACATATCCAAAAATAAATTTGACTTGTTTATCTTCTTGCATATACATACTTGGACTTCGTAGAAGAAGCAATCATAGCGCATATAAGCCACGCGCGAATTGTCGGGATCCCAATAGCCTTCGGAAATTTGATATGCTTCATATCACAATATATTCAGGTCACAATTCGATACCGATGCATATCCTACTGATATACTACGGATATTCACGGTAAAAAGCAGATTCGGCTATTCTCCATGTCCCAAGGTTGCATCCAGCTAAGCTTATGGATCTCAGGCCAGTTTCGGCACCTGGGGAACCCATTTGCCGACAATAAGCATTGATACTTTTGCAAAGATTGACAAAACAAGGGTAAAATATGATGTTTCAATAGATCTCAAGTATATAGAACATATTCAAGTCGAACTATACCAACTATATATCCTATTCTAGAAAAACCCCTGGTTATTTTATTGTATCAACGCTCTACATAATTTCTCGAATGGCCGAAAGGCCGAGGTGAGCCCCGCTTAGGGCTTTCTACGAAAATATTTCAAGTTTATATCATTCATTGCTTCCATCGTCTTGACTTTATATTCACGGCTAAGAACTTTTGGACTTTGTTCCTGAATTCTACACGCTCTCACCCGTGAGGGACATCTATTTGACCGACACATGAGACAACATGGGGTCAACTAACTTGGATATAGAGCAAAAAGTCGCTGATTCCCCGGCTCAGGAAAATGCCAACAATATATCACAGTCTCCAGAAAAAGAGTCCGAGTTGACATTCGACACGGGGTTACATACATGGCTCCAAGCTTTGGGCTCATTCTTTCTCTTCTTCAATTCATGGTAACGAATACATGTTCGTCGATATAAAGATCATACTGCTAATGAGTTGGAATAGGGGCATTATCAATACATGGGGTGCATATCAAACCTATTATGAGCGAGAGTTGCTCGTCGGTACTTCATCATCAACCATTGCCTGGATTGGATCACTGCAGTCTTTCCTTCTGATGATGGTTGGAGTCATTACAGGTCCCCTGTTTGACGCTGGCTATTTTCGATCGCTCATCATCTTCGCTGCATTCCTGCTACCCTTTGGCTTGATGATGACCAGTCTTGCCACAAAATATTGGCACCTGATTCTTTCCCAGGGCCTTTGCATCGGAATCGCAGCAGGCTGCCTTTTCGTGCCCTCCGTTGCCATCCTACCACAATACTTCCGCCGCAAGAGAGGCCTCGCCAACGGCTTGGCTGCCAGTGGCAGCAGTATCGGTGGCGTTATCTACCCAATTATGTTCGATCAGTTGCAGAAAAAGGTCGGTTTTGCCTGGGCTACGCGAGCACTTGGGTTTGTCTGCTTTGGCACAATTTGCGTTTCTATCAGCATCATGCGCTCACGCTTCCAGCCAAAGGAGAAGCGCAAGCTCTACCAGTTGTCTGCCCTAAAGGAGCCAGCCTTTACTATCTTCGCCATTGCCATGTTCATTGGCTTCTTGGGTTTCTACAACTTCCTTTTCTATGTGCAGTCATACGCAATAGAGACAGGCATTGTAGACTCCAACCTAGGATTCTACCTACTCTCCATGCTAAACGCCGCCTCAACCTTCGGCCGTATTGCGCCCAACTTCCTCGCCGACCACGTTGGCCCTTTGAATATGCTCACACCCGCCGTGACCATCACTGCCATCCTGGCCTTTGTTTGGATCCGTGTTCATACCGTACCCGGCATCATCATCCTTGCCGTCTTCTACGGCTTCTTCTCGGGTGGGTTTGTGTCTCTGCCGCCTGTGGTCATGGCGAGCATGACTCCGGACGTGCGCAATTTGGGCACACGCTTGGGCATGGTCTTTGCGATCACTTCTATAGGCCTGTTGATCGGTACCCCCATCGGCGGTGCAATCCTGGCCGATACAAACCAATTCCTTGGAGTTCAGCTTTTCACTGCTTGCTGCCTCACCACCTCTGCGGTTCTTATGACCTGCGTCAGATTTCTGCGCTCCGGTCTTAGGTTCCATGTCAAGGCTTGAGTCTAGACTTAAGTCTTCTCTGCTGCCTGCTGAAATGTCTCAAATATACCCACTGCCCGAGAGCTTTCAACCTTGTTCCAGCTATTTCTTGGCATTAACATGTGCAACGATACATACTGTTAGCTTCATCATTCGGTCCTCATTTGCATGTTACATTACCTCCCAGCAACTCATTTTGCTTATATCCAGTCAATGGGAGACACGGCGCACTTCATGTTGTGGAGGGAAAATGGCGATAATCATATGTCTCATTCTATACAAGAAAATATTCATCAAAGCCCCAGCCCTACGTAAGCCCTCCATGCTATGAGAACTACTCGAAGAAAAAGGCGAGGGGGCAATAGAAAAGAATGCCATCCATGGCTGCTTCGATAAACACCACAAAAAGAAGGATGGTTTACATCACATCCTCCGGTCCGACAGGGAAGTTCTCACCATTTTCTCTCACATGCTCGAGCTTCTTATCTCGACTGCACGGCTTGCGCATATCGAATGCATCCTCCCCAGTGTCCGACATCCCAGATGGATCATCACTATAATAATTAACCACCCGCCGGAAGACTGAGTATCTGTAAATATACATGTCAGCGATCAATTCGGCATTCGCGCATTTATATTGATTCGCTCACCCCATTCCTTTGTACATGTCATACGCAACTTTATTTCCAGCGCGGACGTACAGATCCACAAACCAGGCGTCATTGCTGTCAGATCCCCGCTCAAGCTGCTCAGTTAACCGGCGTGCAAATCCGAGACGGCGCCAGGCTGGTGCGACAGTCAGGACTGTGATGTGTCCGTGCCATGGAGTGAAGTGCTCGGAGTGGCGCATTGCAGGGTGTTGCTCTTCGAGCTTTCCCATAACTAAAAGGAATATGTCAGCTATATTCCATGATATTTGAGGAGAAAGTGCCAAGTTATGACTAGAATGGAACATACTATAACCTACAATGCCGGCCTCATGGTCCTTCACGGTGCTGAACAATGAGGGCCATTTGTTCAGGTAGTTCAGGTAGAAGCCGAGATCATAATTCTCAGTGAGGGGATCAAGGTTTGTTAGATTAAGATCCAGCAGGTCCAATGGGGACATACGTTCAATAGAACTCATCTTGATATCGTCAATGATGAGAATGATAATGTGGGGTTTGATGCTCTTATTCTTTTTTTGCCGGGCGGTGACGGGTGGAAGTCGGCGGTGAGGGTTGAAGTTGAGGTGTCGGTGTTGTACCCCTCCTGCATCCTGGTGATGCAGTCACTCATTAGTTGAGAAGTCGGTCTTTTCGGGCGTGCTATATATCAATTGATCTTAGCTCCGTCTTTGTTTTGTCGCTACCGCGCTATACTACGATATTGACTTAGGTCCGGAGCTATCGGAACATCCCAACTCGGACGTAATCAACAACTGTCGCTCACCTCCAGCTGGACTACAATCGCTTGTTTCTTTTCTGTGGCTATATTGCCCTAATCCAGCTCTTAGAGTTTCCCAATAAAGCTTCCACCAATCCAGGAGGTCCCGTGTGATACCTCCAAACGATCCAATGCCCCTCCCTCCGTCTCCCCTGAAACTCTCACACCGCTACCCATCGGCCACAGAGGACTCACCCATCTCCCCCGGGACAACTGGAAATACTTTTGAACTTGCAAGCCCCCTGTCACCGCGAACACCCCGATTGTCTGCACCCCCGTCTCCCGTCGCGTCCCGCCATAACTCTAACGCCATGAGTGGGTCCCACCGAGAATCTGGAGATTTCTCTGGCGCCGCTGATGCGGGCGGAGGAGGACTGGGAAACCTGGCCGATGAACTAGCCGATGCATGGGAAGAAGAGGAAGATGGATACGGATATGCGTCAGGCCAGGAAGCTAGCCGCGCAGGGTCACAGCAGATGGGTCACAGTGATGGAGAAGATATGTATATGCAACAAGTGCGCAGCGTGCGCTCCCGGTCACCTTCCATCTCACCAGAAAGGGATTCACTCCATCCGTCAAGGAACAAACACCGTGCAAATCATTTGCGGCAGCACCGCCGGCAGGAGTCGCAATATGATGGCTCGGATTATGGCCCCGACTCGGATCTAGAGGAAGCGGATATCTCCCCCGCTCTGGAGAGCCAAATGGCTGAAATTGAGTCTCTCGTTCGGCGGGGTATAGAGAATAACGGAAGTGAAAATGACCGTGTCATCCAGCGGACGGTTGAGTCATTGAAAGATCTCGGTGGACAAAGTGGGATTGAGAACAGTGCCATGAGGTAAGTCCACCAAGTACAACACAATTCCACCGATCCCCGATAGCTAATCTCTAATCACAGACTTATCACCGCTCATTCCTCAATCACATCACATCTCACTCACCAAACTCGCGCCCTCCAATCCCTCGTGCACCCACTCCTTTTCTCTCCATTCCCCCTCCTTTCCGAAGACGCCATCGACTCTCTCATGCCTCTTATCGACGAAGGCTTATTGCCAAATCTCCCATACCCCTTCCCCGAACAGCAGCACCAAGACTCCCAATCGACTCCTCAGTCCTGCGCACACAACCCCCTGGCCTCTCTCCAAGCCCTCATCTCGCAAACAGCCGACATCACACATACACTTCGCGGCTTAAGCGATACCCTCTACGAGTCGAGACAATTGACTTCAACGGCTTCCCGTCGGTTACGCTCTGCGCGAGAACTCGTCACTGACATCAGGCGCGAAGAAGAGAGCCGCGAAGAAGGATCGCGGTGGATCGAGCGCGGTGAATGGGACCGCAGGCTCAAAGACCGAGAGGCTGGCAAAGTTTGCGGTGATGTAGTCAGTGGCTTTGAAGCTGTCTGTGGTGAATGGCGGGAGAAGCTGTTTGGGGCTGCCGAAGTGGCTGCTGCATAAGTTTGATGTTGATGTTGATGTTCATGACTTGATCATTTACGCGATTCTGTTTCCCAAGGTCGGGTCGGGACACTCTAGACTTCTTTCTTTTATTTTTTTTATTCTTTTGTCAGATATCCATATTGATCTTTACTAGGTCATCCTTCATTAAGTTGTTCATATTGAGAGAGCTTCCTAGGTTATATACATACATACGAGCTTGAAATCATGATACCATCCATTCCAATTCGATTAGTAGGCTGATTCATAAATTCATTAAACAGGTATCTGCATTCCCATGCATGCTTGTATGCACCTGTACCTGTGCGGAGCCAGTGCTGTTGGACGAGGGTTAGCATTGGCTACCCTGCTATCGTCCATAAATAGGGATAAAAGACTGTCCAAAAAGTCTACAAGACCGCCGAATTATAGCAGAAATCTAGGAAAAGATTATATCATATTCCGAGCGAGGTGAAAGACAAAACTGGGGCCCCCATTAACAAGTTACGGGGTGAACATGGGTGAATGATACACGAAATATGCAGAAGGGTCATGAGAATAGCGCCAAAAAGAGAAGAGCTTGGATACACTTTTTAACTGGAAAGTCGTAGCTCGGTCGTTTACTGCTGCTGCTTCCATTTAGGGACCCACTTGCCACCGGCGGCGGGCTTGGATTCCGAAGCGGGAGCAGGAGACTGAGGAGATTCGCGGGGTTGACGGGGCGCCCACCGCTCGGTGGGGGCCTCACGGGGCAGAGCTTCGCGGGGTTCACGGGGCTCGCGGGGAGCAGGGGGAGGGGGTGCGGATCCAGCGCTGGCGGCGGCACCGGCGCGCAGGTGAGGAGGAACGTATCCACCCTTGCGGAGAGGAGCGGGCTCTTCGCGGACGGGGGCGCGAACGGGCTCACGAGTGGGCTCCGCAGGGGCACCACCGGCTTCCTTGGCGGCTTGACGTTCTCTCCAGCTGGACGGGGCTGCGGTACGTGGGGCGATATTGAGACGGGGCGCGGTTCGTTCGAGTGGCTGTTCGAATCCACCCTTGCGAGCTGCACGGCGGGCTTCGGCTTCAGCCTCCCGCTGTGCCTGCTTCTGGGCCACCTCGTCCATTTTACTACATGGCAAGTTAGTATCAAAGTTTGAAATGAAACCAAAGCAGGGGAATACTGACGCTCGCTCTTCCTCGCGCTTGGCCTTCTCCTCGGCCAAGACACGACGGCGCTCCTCCTCGCGGGCGACACGTTCCTGCTCCTCGCGGGCGGCACGCTCCTGCTCCTCTCGCCGACGAGCTTCTTCTTCCTCGCGCTCCTGCTTTTCACGACGGCGGCGTTCCTGGACCTCCTTGACACGCTGCTTCTTCTTAGCCTCGAACTCGCGCTCGGCGGCCTTGCGGCGCTTCTCGAATTCCTCGTGACGCTTCTCAGAAACTTCTCTGCGGAAGTCGCTGAAGGCGGGAACCAGACGACCAAGACGGTGCTTGAGGGCAACAGCCTCGGCGTGCTTCTCCTTAGACTCGCGCACCTCCTCAGCGACCTGCTTCTCATAAAGCTCCCTGTCCAGCTTCTTCTGGGCATCATAATCGGCGGAGATGTGCTTCAGTTCCTCGCGACGGAAGGCACGCTCCAAGTGGTCGATACGCTTAGCAGTGGTACGGATACGGTCGTTCAACTCGTTCTTCTCCTTCTCAAGCTGAGCCAGTTTCATAGCACGCAGGCGGTTGGCATCAAGCTCGTCGAGGTCGATCTCGCTGACATCAATACCCTTAACACCAGTCTTGAGCTCCTCGAGCTGCTTCTTGAGCTCCTCCTGGCGAATGCGGTCCTGCTCATCCTTAATACGCTTGAGCTCACGGTCACGCTGCTCATCAGCCAGACGCTGTTTCTCAGCATCCTGGAGTTGCTGGGCACGGACACGCTTGCGAGTCTCCTCCTCGCGCTGCTTGCGCTGCAGAGCATCGGTAGCGGCTTCCTTCTTCTTGTCGATGAGAACGCGACGGGCGAGGGTCTCCTCGTGCTCCTGGGTGGCACCAGCAATGGCGCGTGCCTGGGCAGTCTGCTTGGCCTGGAGACGAGCCTGGTTGTAGGAGGGGTCGACGTACATGCAGGCGACGTGGAGAGTCTTGGCGAGACGGGCGACCTGGAAGCGGGCGATCTCGGCGGGGGTGTGCTGCAGGCGCTGGACAGAGCCAACCTCACTCTCAGCGGAGCCAGCGCCGCTGCCGGCGTGGGTCGCCTTGGAAGAAGAGAAGACATCGGAGTCGAAAGTCAGGACGCCCGAGATGTGATCAACGCGAATAGCGAGGTCACCCTTCTTGCAACCGTTCATGATGAACTTCTCAATCATGGCGGGGGTGATCTGGAAGGGAGCAGGGAACTGGGCAAGCTCGTAGACGAACTTGAGCTCAACGGACTCATAAACCTGGGACAGCTGCTGGAATAGACGGGTGAGAATGACCTGCTGCAAAGGCACAACGTACTTCTCCATCTCGGGGTCGGCACCAATCTGCTTCAGAATGGGGGTAATCTTCTTGCAGATGGACAGAGGGTGGAAGTCAACCTCGAGGATATTGTACAGCTCGCGGATCTCGGGGCGCACACGGCGGAGCAGACCCTTGTTCAGGGCATCACGGAAGAGCACATTACGGGTGGGCGAGGTGGCCATGCCGAGAAGGTTAGTGAGACGGGTGTTCTTGTTCTTGCGAGCCTCATCCACATCGACCAGGGCGCCACGGGAGCGGGAAGTGCTAATAACGGGGATGGACAGAGCGGAGAGAAGGACAAAGGAGGCGGCCTTGGTCATCTCGAGCTCGGTGACAGACGGGTTCTCCTTCTTGGAGCTCTGGCCGCTGGCCAGGGCCACGGAAGAAAGACGCAGAAGGTTGTAGTAGCGATTGTAAGCGGCGGCGTGGAAGAGGTAGTTCTCGCTGACAAGGAAAATGCGGGCGAGCTTCTCGTAGTAGTTGGCCATCATGATGTTCTTGGCGGGGCGCTTGCTGAGGTTCAACAAGGTGTGGATATCCTCAATGCTGCGGAAAGCCTCCTGCCACAGCTCCAACTCAACGGCAACGTTCAACTGCTGGAAGCGGGTGTCCAGGTGACGCTGCAGGGTGTCGGCGTCGCTCAGGTTGATCGCGTGCATCTGAGAAGAGTACTTGGCGGCATTCTGAACGTGGTTGCGCAGGAGCTCACACAGGCGGCGGAACTCGGTCTTGCGGGCGTACTTCTGGCAGAACTTGAAGGCCTGCAGGGCAGTCGACTGGTACATGATCTCGAGACGGGCATTGTTCTTCAGGATCTCGAGGACGGTGCGATAGGTCTCCCACAGGAATTTGAGCCAAGGAGTGACGACGGCGCGGTCGGTACGGTCGCGAGACTGCTCACCGGAGACAGTTGCGAGGAGGATGGTCTCGGGGGTCTCGATGGCCTCCAAATCCTCAATGTTGGAGGAAGGAGCAGCAGACTCGAGGGTGGACTGGATCTCGTCGGCCTTGGCCTGGGCCTCGGTAACCTTCTGCTCGGCGAGTTCGATGAACTTCTTGAGAACAATCTGTGGAGACGGAAAAAATCCTACATTAGTGACAAGTCACAAAATTTAAAATTTTTTTTCAAGGCCGATCAACACGAACCTCGATGGTGCCGACATTGGTGTTCTGAGCAATGTTCTTGTACTGGTAAAGACCATCCTTGGCGGCCTTGCCCTTGCGAAGGTCGACGGACAGTTCAACGAACAGGAGCATCACCGGCTCGAGGGAGGCGATGGGGCTGCTACGGGTGCGCTTGGAGGTGACATGTTCGTGGAGCACAGTCAAGGCCGCGGGAGCCTGACCGACGGCGATGAGTTCCTGGGCCCTCTGTGCAAGATATAGACATTAGCAACCGGTCCCTGTATGTCGCGACGACAGCGACGGCGACACTTACCTTGAGGACATTCTCAGGCTTAATATGCGGAGGGGGCGGCATGATGGGTGAATGCCCCTTGGGAAAGGATCAGAGGTGGCTGATAAGAAATTAAAAAATTGGAAAAAAAAGTTAGCTGAAGCCAGCGACACACACGGGCAGCTGGGAAGAATGCGATTAGAGATGCTGCCACGCGAATACCCGATAACGAGGGGAAGATTCACAATGTGCGTGTTGAGGCCAGAGCAAAAATTGGATCCCGCCAATGTTCCCACTTCGCGTTAAGCGATGGCGATCACGTGTTGAGGCCTGAGGCAGAAATCAAAAAGTACGAGTTGACAGCTGAGTCTACGAGGACGTGTCATATTGGATTACTGTGCATGATGGTTATACTTCTTATTGGTCGACTGAAATATCCCGAGTAAGTATGTACTAATATTATAATTCCAACTATCTCATTCCGACGCCGATGTAGTTCATAGTTAAGTGATAATCCATCAGAGTTCGAACAGCAAGTACCAGGTACATGTTCTTTATTGGTCTCCCAATATTAAACACTAGTAGTACCCCGACCATTCCAAGTATTAGGTACTTCCCCCAATAATTTCCCCCCCAATATAACGTGTACCAACGTAACGGTAAGGAAAAAGGGAAACCCACGGGCCTGCCCCCAGGGATCTCAGGAAAATCCCCTCTAAACAGCCCATTCATTTGTCCATTCTCTCTCTCATCTTCGAACCCGACTCCTTCACCTTCTTTTTCTTTTCATCTTCGTCCGGCGTCTTGGCCCCTGATCTCCCGCCCCCCTAACCTAATTCTTACGCCCTTGGAACACCTGCCGATCCAAAACCCCCCTCTCCCCCTTTCTCCATTCGCGCTTCTTTCACAGCTTAACCCTCACGATGGCTCCCTACGAACTTCGATCCGGGGGTGATGTCAAGAATAAGAAGCAGAGTGTCGCCGACTTGAAATACCGTCGCTTGACCGAGCTCAATGGTCGTCTAAAGGAGGATCTGGACCGTCCACGGGTCAAGGTCTCCGAGGCAGCTCTCTCGTCCGTCCAACCCTTTTCTTTGTTGAAAGACACAAACAACTAACACCTTCAACAGTCTCATCAGTTACTGTAACAACACTCGCGACTTTATGGTTCCGTCCGTATGGGGACAGGTATGCGACCGGCTTTTCTCATCGTCGCGCGCGCTTCGTCCAAACTAACAAATCCATTTTAGGTCGACAAGCGCGAGGATCCCTATGCCCCCCAGCAACAGGGAGGTTGCTGCACCGTCATGTAATGCACTCATGACGGGAATTTTTTGCCATGACATTTCGCTCTCCTTTTCCTTTCCTTCTACTTAATTCCGGACCCAGTCACGACACCCCTTGGACCCGAACAAAACACTACGATTACTCGCGCGGACAAAGATGTCGGCCTGAAAGAATCGTCTGCTGGCCTTGCACGAAACCTTCCACGGCTCCGGGAATCATATGAGTCCCGTTGTTGTTTTTTTTGGTCGCCCTTTCCGTCCCCAGTCCCCTTTGTCTCGGACTCCGCAGGCAGTGCACTTGACGATGCACTCATTGCGGCTTACTTCTCTGAATTTCACCATTCCCCCTTCTCGTTGTGTTTGCTAGGAATCGGCCTTCTCCTTTTTTTTTTTTTTTTTTTTTTTTCTCTTA
>CAJVRC010000846.1:515072-643160 GCA_911456345.1 Penicillium egyptiacum
CCATTCATGTATCATATTCGCACGACCAATACCATACCGATCTAATCGAATTTGCGCCTTTCGTAACTCGGCCCTAAATTCCGGCACCGCTGGCGTCTTACGATTTGCTTGGCTGGGGTGACCCGGTAGTTGGGTTCAGCCCTCGGTTGTTTTGGCCTTGCACGGCCTAAATTGGCAACTGGTAGCTCTACCAAGTATTCTTCTATATCCTGAATACATATAGATTCATCATCTCAATCTGGTACATGTAATATGTGGAAGAAAGTACTGATACACACGCAAAGTCAGCCCTGGAGCCCATCCCCGCTGACATCATCCAAATTCCCATTCATCCCACTAAGTAGCTCTGGACATTAACTTGGACATACAACATACCACCTATTTAACCAGAAATTCCCCAATACATCCACCTATACACTACCCCGTCATCCCAAACACCCCACTCTACACCACACCACACAAGCACCTCGCCTCCAATCGCACTTGTCGCATCGACATCAAACCCCCATCATCATTTACCATGGCCGAATCGACATCGACCCCGCTAGACTCAAACCTGGATATTAGCGACAATATCGCACCCGTGAACATCCATCTCCCTCGCATCTCAATCCAGTTCTGCACACAGTGCCGGTGGATGCTCCGCGCCGCATACGTATGTTGTTGTCTTCCCTTTTTTCCTCTCTGACCTATCATATTAGAAGTCTTTGGGGTTTGTCTTGTGATTGGTTGTTCTGTTGTTGGGATTCTTTATGCTTGATACGCACATGTACATTTACATGTATCAGACTCGATATCAACTGTCACTGTCAACACCATGACTACAACCCTAAACATGAACATAAACATAATATACAGACCCCACCAATACAAATACCAATACTAACACAATCGCAATCGCAATCAACAGTTCGCCCAAGAACTCCTCTCGACATTCAGCACAGACCTCGGAGAAGTCGCCCTCGTCCCCAAGACCGGCGGCGTGTTCACAGTTACGATATGGCACGGTACGATGAATGACGGGGAGATCACGACGCAGGAGAGTATTCTGTGGGATAGGAAGAGGGATGGGGGCTTCCCTGGTATGTTCCTGTTCTTGTTCCTGTTCTTCTTCTTCTTCTTCTTCTTCTTCTTCTTCTTCTTCTTCTTTTCTGCTTTACTATCTATTCTAGTTATATAGTCTTCTATGCATTCGTTATACACTGCATGGGAGACTTATCCAGTTGTGCTTTTTTCTAACCATTTCTTTTCCTACATAGAGGTCAAGGCGCTCAAGTCACTCGTCCGGAATATTATTGCTCCTAATAGGGATTTGGGACATACGGATCGGGCGTTGAAGAAGGAGCAGGCTGAGCAGAAGGAGTCGAGGAAAGACGAGAGTAAGGACAAGGCTGGTTGTGAGGATTGTCAGTAGTAGGAGGTATTAGGTCTTGTTCTTACTGGTATCTGCATCTACATTCATTTGATTCATGTAGAAAATTCATCTTTCAGATGGTTCTGGCATAAAGCTGGAATTACATATACTGCTTAGAACACTGGGCATAGCTACTCACATTACAATTCTTACAAGCATTGAGAACAAGGATTCAAAGTCTCACTGTACACATCACATTCATTATCGCGCAGAGCGGAAGAGTCTAACAAGAGTCCATGTAAAAGAAAAAGAGAAGAGAAAAAGACGAGACACAAGAGGATCAAGTGCAGGGGAAAGAGGAAAGACTATCCAAGGCCGTCAAGATCTCGAATATCGAGTCAAAGAAAACCCACTCCTGTAAGAGATAGAACGCCGGCCTACCACCAAACTCTAGGACAAGAAAGAACCTCCCCGAAACATCGCTCAGGGGCGGAGAAGAACGAAAAAGAGAGAGGAAGGAAGGTGTAGGGTAAGGATAAAAGAAAACGGATATTCGTGGTCATCACAAAAACGCAGGTGGGTGAGCCCGATGCAAATAATCAGATGATAGATGTAGCGGGACACCGATCAGTATCCGTTGAGAGCAATACATGATAAAGCGTGACTCTCAGCCTCAAAGTGAGGAGGGAGGATAGGATAAAACATACAACTCATCTTGTCTTGATGCTGTAATTGCCCAGACAAGCTTTGCATTTGCTTTCGTGTCTGAGTTAAACTCAAGACGTCCAGCAGAAGGTAAGAAGGTATCGTTATCGACTTCGTAGAGTCGTGACCAGGAGAGCCAATGCGGTGGGAAAAGAAAATCCAAAGTCCGGCTTCTTCGACTGGTCGAGTCGTGAATTCATGGAACACCAGTGTGGTCTCAAGCCTCGTTGCAAAGGTTCATAAGACGATGGCAGCATTATACACAGCTGGAGATGGTTCAAGCCAAGCCTAAAAGCACCAACTAGGACGACAAGAATCATGTCTCACCGCGGACCTCGTGCGAATGGTTGCGACGCTTCCAAAACGCAAGTCGAAGTCGACTCCTCCGCTTAGGAAGTTTACGGGAACCATGAGAGTCATCCGCTTGCGGAGTTTCGTTTTTGATGCTCTCACCAGTAGTCGTCGACTGGGTTGTG
The DNA here is from genome assembly GCA_911456345.1 of Penicillium egyptiacum. Taxonomy (NCBI): domain Eukaryota; kingdom Fungi; phylum Ascomycota; class Eurotiomycetes; order Eurotiales; family Aspergillaceae; genus Penicillium; species Penicillium egyptiacum. The sequence goes on from CAJVRC010000846.1 coordinate 517,608, forward strand.
CTGCGGGTTCCGTGGGCTCCTAGCCTTGAGAAGTCCTTGCTCGCACCATCTTCAGATCGAGTTTGACCACGAGCGACAATAGAGCTACGGCCGGGACTATATCCGCCTGCGGGCTCTGATACACCTGAAGGATACGCGTCCGCTGTGCTGGGACGTGTGCTATTGTCGTCAGGCCCTCCAAGCTCACTTGGCGGGGCACTTTCCCCAGAGATTCGCTTTTCGTCACCACTATCCACAGCCAAAAAGCTCGAGGCATTAGTTGCCGGGGAGATTGGTGTCATGGTGTTGCTGTAGGTGCTTTGCGTCCGTGTGCAACTATTGCGATTAGAGCCTGTGCGAGCAGACGAGCTGTGGTGCGCATGATGGCGTTGGGAGCCGCGCTGAGAACCATGTGAAAGACCTTGACGGGAGCTGCTTGGTCTCTCAGCAGCCCCAGACGCATTGTCACGCCCCGATGATCCTGATGAAGTACCACCACCGAAGGCTGAGTTGGCATACAAGACAGCAGCTAGAACAGCCGGGTCATCGGTAACAGGGCTTGTTTCTGTGAGAGGGCTATGTAGCTGTGTCGAAATAGACCCCCGGGCAGACTCCGGGACTCCTGGGATGGAGAAAAGTTCCGGCACGGCACTAGAAGATTTCCGAGATGGAAATTCAGCCGGCGGCAAGGGACTTCCTGTGATCTCAATCTGAGGTCCTGTAGTATCTGGCGACACAACCGGTTCAATGTTGTTTTCGTTGTATCCACCAGAGTCTGAACTCATGGGAGATTTGACTCTATCCGCTGCTCCGTCTCCTGAATCAACGCGTTGCTTTTCAGCAGGGCTGTGGGAGCGAGGCGAAACAGTGATTTCGGGCCGTTTCTCAATCGGAAGACCTTGCTTCTTCAGCTCCGCATTAGAAAGTTCTTGCCACTGTGCCTGATTGCGAAGGATATGGTCTGTAGTGAACTGCAACTGCGGTAAAAGGTCGGAAATGCCTTCAAAGAGCGGCAGTGCGAATATCGACATGAATCCAATTTGACCAGTAGCCAGTTTGTAGATGTTCCCTAATTCGGGTGGCCCGCCAAACAGTGCGGTTTCCATTCCAACCTCCCTTTCCATCTCGCCCTGGTTGGCGAATTCCTCTTGCAGAATTTGTGTCCACTTCTTTGCAACCTTCCACGGTCGAGCCACGTTACTGATGTCGGCGCATTTGATCAATAATCCACAAACAAGAGTCTTGTACATGTCGACATCTTGTGGCTTCCAGCCATCAATAGACCGGTTGTTTTCATGGAATTTTTCTTGGAATGAGCCCATTCGCTGCATGAACTTCTGGTGCACACCCATGTCGGTGGCCAGGATAGAGCTGATAAGGAGCTTTCGTAGCTGCTTGTCCTTAAATGCCGCAGGCCAGTGCCGACGCAAAATCTGGGAAAAGGCGGCGCAGTGGAACGCCTCCAAGACGGAATTGTCATTGTAGAGTTGAGCAAGAGGTGCGTTGAGTTTGACGAGGAAGAAATTGTTGACACCTGGGTGGCCAACGTCATGACCAATGGCTGAGATAAGGAGGGTAAGAGCGTCGAATGGCGTGAGAAGGGAGGTGATGGGACTTTCAGGGACAGGGGATTTACGAATGGATTCATGTGGAGGCAAGGCACCAATGTGTAGCAGGAAGCAAAAAACGGATTGCAGCACATCAATCGCATGGCGGAAGTTGTGGTAAAGCACGAAGGAGTTATAGGCGGCGCGACAGGCGAGAAGGAAAGTTTGCAATTCATCGGGGGTCAATCTCCAATGGTCCAGTCCCGGCATGTTCAAAGCATGCTGTATCATCTCACAAGCGCCAAAGACCAGTTCATCCTCGGTAAACTCGTGAGCGCAGAACTTCCAACTGCCCACCCGCTCTTTAATAAAAGGGATACGCGCGGGATCGATGTTGAGGTCCTGCTCCTGGAATTCATCATGTATGACTTCTTCTGGGTTGCAAATTCCTTTCATGAGCTTTGAAACCATGGCTTCTCTAAGATAAGAATATGGCTGCTCATCATGCACACCGACCCAAGAAAGCTTCCGTTGCTTTCTCCGTGCGAGGAACCGGGACATCTCTCTCTGGGCTGCTTTGCGAGTACGGTAGGCATGGACCACGAGGCCTTGAATGCGCGATCGATCTAGCGGAGTAGTCAAGACATCCATAGCACCGGCATCAAGACAGCGGGCAATCTGCTTGTGCTCCAACGTGAGAGGTCCTTGAGAATCTGGTTGACTGGTAGGGCCGGTAGCCACATTTTCGCTGGGTGTATCGGGGGTAGGAAGGCGCAAAATAGCAATGGGAATGACCAAATTTGGCCCCTCTTGGGCTTGAATGTCGTTCGAGACACCTGATAGAAGGGACAGGCCCCGTGCTTCGTCAGACTGCGTTGAAAATGTGAAAGTGCGGTGAATGGAGCCCGGTGACGGAGGAGCGTTGTCTGCCCACGAAGCGCGACTGGCTTTTCGACGAGCCAGGTTCGACTCTTCGCCGCTAAAGTCCACCTCGAAGAATGCGAAAATCGGGTTACACTCACTGCCCGCCCGGTCGCTGAGCTCGGCCAGCTTGGCGGCGAAGGAGGAACCGTTGTGGCAGAGATAGACTGCGAAACCGGGAGTAATTAGCAAATTATCAAACGCAGCGCAGACTGCAGAACCTACCTTGTTTGCACACTAACAACAGCTGCTCTACATCCGCCTGTAAGGCCTCCGGTTCCTCGGGGGTTGTGAAGGAACCTGCGGACGATATCGTCGATGCGTCGATGGAATTTCTGCGCACCCATCTCTCCGACCGCACTCGGTCGTCAATGTAGAGGCCCGCGCAATCCACGCGGTCCACCATGGTGTTAGAAGGTTGAGAACGACCCCCCGATCAGGCTGGGATCACAAGACCGACAGGGACTCAATCGGAGCGCAGAGTAGGAAAGGATTCGGTCGGAGCGCTCCTGACTCGCATATGGCTCGGATGACGAAGACCGAGGCGTTCGGCTGGGGGATGATGGAAGGTACGAGTGACGAGGGCGGTTTTGAGAGGTGAGAAAAAAAAAAAGAGCGGCGAGGTTGGGGGTTATGGGAGATCGGGAGAGATCCGACTGAATCGGCACAAAGAAAGTCGGGAAAAGGAATGACAGGAGTCGGCGAGCAAGCTCTCAGATCACCGAATCGAACAATGGAGTTGTTTCCTGCAGCGAGGCAGTCCGAGTCGCGTTGTGGACTGGAGGTTCCGAGACAAGCCCCAAAGCCTAGACCTGTCCTAGTCTTGTCGCACTAGACAGATCGAGCGCGCAACCCACTTTTTCCAACCCGGAGTCAGATTCGGAAGAGTGATGGGATGAAAGCGACACGTGAGTCGAGGACGAAGGGGGTTCAATTGGTGAAAGAACAGAAAGGGAGAAGCGGAAAAGGACGTCAGTTCGACATGGTGTGTGTAATGTGATAGCGTGTAGCGGTGAAATCAACAATGAAAAGATGAAAAGGGAAAAGAGAAGAGAAATAAAGAAGCAAAAGAGCAAAAACACCCAAAGCTGAGGAGAGTGGAGGGGCGAACACGGGGAAGGGGCTTCTTTCCTCCTTCCAGAAGGCCTTGGGGCGGGACGGGATGATCCTAAGTAATCTTACATGTAGTTGGTTACAGTCTTTACTAGTTGGGTATTTGGTTAACATTTGATATTATGAAGGTATGTATGTATGTTACTTGTAGTCTCTATATATGCTATAGATAATCATCTATATATTGTCTCTCTATTCCTCTATAAACCATCTCTTCTCTGGCAGAGCCTCCGATCGTAACCAGTGGACCCAATGACGCCTCTCTTTTTTTTTTCTTTCTAGAAGGTCAGCGGGTTAGTCAGCGCAGATTCTGTAACACAATACATCTGGGTGATCCTGGGGTGGCTATGCAGCTAGGACTACATAGTTAAAAAAACAAAAGATATTTAGGTATACATGCGCAAGCATATATGTATAGTTGTAGTGATATATACATAAGTGATTCGAGATCGTATGGTTTTGTGTAAGTTGGGTATGCCAACGGCTAAGTCCTAAGCACAAGGACCGAAGTACCTGTGTAGTGTAGAAGGGGTCTATACCGATCATTATGGATCCGTATACGGGCCAACAATGCAGAATTCTCTATGTACAAACGGGGCTTGGGATCTCACATATACTTTGTATACATTTTAGTTTACATGAAGTACATATGTATGTATTTTATGCATAAACATTAATACGTAAGAGATAAAAGTACACACTGCAGAATCGAAAAAAAGAAGCAAAAAGACGAGTGGATCGGACGTTTGGGCCCATTTGGGGCCAAATCTGAAATAATCCGAGGTGATCTCATCGACCGCTGATTAGTCGATTTAGTCTCCACTTCTAATGGATCTGCAGGACAATTGCATGCATTTACTTTGTAGTATCTTCAACTTGACACATTATTATTCACTATAGATTATGTAGTACATAGTACATAGTATATCAAATCTAAATCTAAATCTATATACATCTATGTATGTATGGCAGGATGTATATGGCTACCTACATATGTAGGTAATATGGCTAATATGGCTGTGTGGCCTTACCTAATTTCCTTGCAATCTGGGCCATGGTTCAGTTGCTGATCGCTTCCATGTGATTGGGGTACACTGGCCAATCAACACGAGACAGGGATAGCTGCATGGTACTTCGGAAACTTCAACTTGGAGAAGTTCTAGTAACGTTGCAATACTTATGCATATTGTATTCTGCAAATGGCAAGGGTGCAGTTCTCGACTTTGTCGATCTCTTAGCTATCGTGTATCAGATTATGGACATAATTGACTTAGACCTCGGGAATATATCTACCAAGCCAATCTACTCAAAAACACAAATGATCTTCCCCTTAGTAGTGTTACTCTCAAGCAACTTATGCGCCTCCTCAACTTCCTCAAACGGAAACACCTTCTCCACGAAAACCTTAAACGTCCCATCACAGAACTGCGGCAAAGCATGCTCAACAAGCGTATCGCGCAATTTCCGCTGGTACTCGAGATCCCGACTGCGCAGCGTACTTCCCTCAATCCGCACACGCTTAAACAGCAACGGCGCAATATTCACTCCCTTAGGCAACTTACCGCCGCCCATAAGACCTAGCAAGACAATGCGACTGTCGCGCGCCGCCACGTCCAGATTACCCTGGAAATACGTCGCGCCGATAAAGTCGACGGTCACATCGATGCCCGCGCCAGACGTGGCGGACTGGATCTCCGCCGCCCAGTCTTGGGTTTTGTAGTTGAAGGCTTTTGTCACGCCGAGTTCCTTTTCTAGGAAGTCGATTTTCTCTTGCGAGCCTGCTGTTGCGTAGATGGCTTTTGCGCCGGCGGCTTTGGCGAGCTGGATTCCGGAAATTGAGACCGAGGATGCGCCGGCGTGCCAGAGGACGCTTTGGCCGGATTGGAACTCGCCGATTAGGAAGAGTGCTTGCGAGGCTGTGATCCAGGTCTGCGGGTGGAATGATTAGTTAGGGTTCGTTTCTAGATGATTGCATTGCGGTGCGCACCTCCGGGACTCCCGCTGCCTCTTCCCATGATAGCTCTTGCGGCTTGTGTACTAGCATGTGAGTCGAGACGGAAATGTACTCTGCATAGGCGCCGCCGTAGGCAAGCCCGAGCACTTCATCTCCGATCTTGAAGTCTTCGTGTCCGTCTGGTCCGAAGCTCTCGATCACGCCGGAGAACTCTACGCCCATGGTCGGGGGTGCTTGCGGTGGGAGTGGGTATAGACCCTCGCGCTGAAGCAGGTCCATGCGGTTCAGTCCGAAGGCCCGGATCTTGATGATGGCTTGGCCTTCTGCGGCCGTGGGCTTGGCGATCTGGTCGATGAAGAGACTTGACGCGGGCCCTTTGCCGCCTTTGATGCCTGGGGGCTTGTTAGTTCGGACGTTGCCATTGTATGGAGTGAGGAGGGCAGTGAGGTGAAGGGCAGATGGGTTGGTGTCGGTTCATGTATCTTCAATGCTTCCAAATGATGTAGATGATGTAAGGTGGGGGTATGTTCTTCAACCCCGCCTTCACTTACCGATGGCTCGCATGGTGTCGCTCATATTGAGTGATATGTACAGTGTACAATGGGGTGTTTTCTACGTAAATATTTGCAGGAGATATCTTTTGTTTACATGCTAAAGCGACCCAGTTACCTACCTATGACGAGCTGACATCTGGGAATTTGATCGGCATTTGTCAGCATCGCCAGCTTCCGAGGTCCGCCATACCTTGAGGGCCGATAATCCATGCCGGACAACCGAGTGGGTAAGGTACGAGTGTTAAAGAATCAGAAAGAAAACGTAAATCGTAGCAATGTTAATCAATTCATCTAGCTGGAAATAATGGGTAATGGTAATATCAATCATAAAGTGCCCAGTTTTACTCCATGCAATCCATGATTTTCGACGATATCAAGCCCTCCAACCGCTCCATAACAGACTCCACGGACTTTTCCCAGGTGCCGTAATTCAAGACGCCAGAAAAATAACAAGCACATAAGAAAAGAAGAAACCATAAAGTGCGAAAGATGGTGGCCGACAGGTGGATCGACCGGCTGGAAAGGCTCGGGATCTCGGTGGCTGGAAGGGAAAGAGAAGAAAAACAAAGAGAAAACACACCAGAAAGGAAAACCCAACCGCGGACACACTTTTGTTCGGATGCCGTGGCATGCATATGCAGTAGCAGTAAAAGCAAATAGGAAAGGACATAGGTCACTATCATACAACACGGTTATGAACACTCGTGTGGGAATATCGTTATGAGAGAAGGTTCTTCAGCGATGGGCTTGCGCTCGCGCCGGTCCCGGCCGCTGTGCCATTGACCCCGGAGTGTCGACTGCCTGGTGGCCCGCCCACCAGGGAGGGTGGTGTATCTTCTGGTCGAGTGGGAGGGGTAGCAGTTGGCGCCCGCGGGTCCATACGAGCCTGCGTCACCGGTGGTGAGTGCGAGGGAGCTGCTACCACACGCTCAACAGAGTACATGCGAGGAGGCGGGCCGCCATTGAGAGCGCTCAGCGAGGTCTGGGGTGATCGGTTGACCGTCGTCGCTTGCACGATTGGAGGGGACGCGGACGCTGCATATGATCGCGGCGGTGGCTGCGAAAGATGCGGCGAGCGGGCTGGCACAGGGCCGTACGGGCTCTGATGGGCTGAATATGGCGGCGGTGGTCCTGAAGGCCCAGCGCTGGTATAGTGTTGAGGTGGTGGTCCTGCGGGATGGGGTGGCGGATAGGTATTCATGTGATGGGGAGGTGGCTGTGCCGGGGGATAAGGAGACGGCGACATGCCGTTGCGAAGACCGATATCGGGCGTATGACGTTGCTCATATGGCCCAGTATATCCTGGTCCCGGGAGTCCGCTAGGTGGGTGAGCGGGAGGCATCGGACGCCCAAGCACACCGCTAGGGGGAGGAGGATGTGGATGTGGGTGAGGGTGTGGATGCGGCAAAAATGCATGGCCTGGATGGCTTGTATGACCAGGCATTCGTGAAGTGGGTATCATAGGACGCTGAGCAGAGTAAGGTGAAGGCCGTTGGTCGGGTGTAGGCTCTGGCACAGGCGGAGGGGGTGGAGGCGCCGGATTCTTCAAGTGGCATTTATGACATTCGTATGCCAGTTCGCAAGGATCTCCATTGTTTTGGGGGAAGGCACCTTGAGGCGGATGATGAGGGTGTCCTGAGCCATTGACCATGGGAGGTCGTCGCCCAATGGCCCACCACCTGGGACTAAAGCCGGTGGCACAACGAACGCATTTGCGGTTGGTCTCCACGCCAGAAGCAGCCGGTCGCGGTGCAACATGGTTGTCGGTATCAATGTCCATGGGATCTTCGGCCACCTCCAAAGCCAGTTGAGCTTTGTGGGTGTCCTTGGAAGCTGGCGTAGTACTCGTCGAAGCCCGGCGGTTCACATTCGTCAAAGGGTGTGGCGGAGCTCCAACAGATTGATGCATGTACGCCGCTTTGCGAACGGTTCCAGTAAGGGTAAGATCGGCCTGCTTGTAGGTCTGGGCGAATAATTGGAGAGCGTTTAGATGGCCCTGGTTTGTCTGCTCGCCGATTTCGTGCAGAACAGTCTGTATGTTGTGATTTGGACAGTAAACAGCAGGTGTCGCTGCTCCAATATCTTCGCCCAGACGGATCGCTCGCATGCTGTCGCGGCGCGAGCTCTTGACGGGGGTGATATCGAAGCCGAATCGGTAGTGTGCTTGGAAAGCACAGCCCACGTGGAAGTGAGCATTGCAGCCAGCAAAGCTACATGGCACGCATGCGCCCTTACTTGACTTGCAGACCTTGCATGTCTCGCGCCACCGCTCCTTGGGAATGGATCCGAACCCTTCCGCAGGCTCAAGCTCCTCTGCGTCGCCATACTTCAACTCTGGGGTCCACAGGGTGCAAAGCACGTGGGCCCAGTTGTTGCCTGCAGTCCGCTTCAGGGGTTCCCGAGGACCAACAGGCTTGCCAACGGCCTCCTGTCGCTGACGATAGAGCTTGATCGCCTCGGCCACCATCTCCTTCTCCATGCGCTCCTTTTCCTTGTCACGCTCAGTCTTCTTCCGGGAGTTGTTCTTGGGCGTTTCCATGAGATCGTGCTCAGTCCATGAGACTGGACAGAGAACACATGTGTAGTTTGTAGAAATCGAGGGAGTGCGGTCGTTGGAGCACATATCACACAGCCATTTGTTGCTGGGGCGCGAATCCCGCACACCGTAGCAATTGCGATGGACTGTAAGACGGCAATCCCGACAGGAAAGATGCTCTTCCCCTAAAGGTTCGACTTGGTTGCAGATTGAACACGCGAGAGTCTTGGCCTTTGGTGGGTCGGGAACAATCGGGGGAGCTTCCACCACTTTCTCGGGGACCGTCTTCTTCTTCGGCATAGGTTCAACAGATGTCGCTGTTGAAGGTGCGGGGGTTTCCTTTGCCTTCTTTTTCGTCGGGTCCACCTTGCCTTCCGCTTTTCCTTCCGCCTTTCCTTCCATCAACAGTCGCGGGTTCGTATCAAGCGGAATACCCATCGCGGTAGCCGTAGTTGCCGTAGCAGGAGTGATCACGAACGGGGTTTCGGTAGCCACAATCAATTGCGCGAGCATTTCCTCATCAATGCGGCGTCGCCATGATTTGTTGCCGCTGTTTGCAAGCCTCCTTGCAAGCTCGTCGACATCCTCGTATTGAACCCCGTACTTCCGCCATAGCAGAGCGCAGCGAAGACAAAGCGCAACGGTGAGCATAGGGCCCTTGTCTTTCTTGTTTGATGGCTCAGACGGAATAACGGTGCCTGGTGGAACTAGAGGTGCACGGCGCCACTGTCGCGAATGGCGGGTGGAGCAGAACTTGCAGTGGAATCCACGCTTCTGGACAATGGCTTTCTCGGAGTCAAACGCGGAATCATCATGATCATCGGCCACGTCGTCGAGTAGTTTAGATGAAACCACACTGTGGCGGCGGACCTCCTTCTTGCCACGTCTGCCTTCATAACTGCCCCAAATCTTCCGACCACTGGGGGTTTTCTTCCACATGTAGTAGAAACGGACGATCTGATAGATATGGACAGTCTTGACGTGCTTCATGATATTGCGCCATTCGGATCCATATTTGGCGACACCTTGTTCGAATAGCTTGAGCTCCTCTGGTCGAATGTGGGGCTCCTTAAGATCCTTGTACTTATTGGTTTTCTTCAGCTTAGCAAGGGCAGCCTGAACATCGAAGTTCTCAGAGTAAAGAAGTGCAAGGGCTCTGTCCAGGAAATTCGTGCTGTACTTCTCAACTCCAATACCAGGAGCCAGTTCCTTGGCTTGGCGCATGTAGTCATCGATGAACTTTTCTCGATCCGCATCGCTTAAATGAGAGCCAGGTGCATCATCTTCGCCGCGGGCGGGGATCTGATCAGAAGTGGGCATTTTGAATTGAAGTTCGGCTGTGCGCGCCTGTTTTCCGTTGATTGCGACCGGTTCATCCAGGCCACGATGCACGTAGCCCGTTGGCTCATCTTGGACCCACTTCGGTCGGTTTGCCCTCTCGTGCTTTGCAGCTTCCATTGCTGCCTGCGCATCTTTGGAGAGTTTGCCGTCCTTTTTTGATTTCTTCTTCGCATCAAGGGGCTTCACGTATTCAACTGCGCGGCCTGGCCAAGCGGGGACCATTGCCTGGTGTCGAGTTCCCAGACGTGAGCTAGCTCGAGGGTAAATTCGATCATCGTAGTCCAAAGCATCCTCCACGCGACAGTGAATACCCAGATATCGGTAAGGCCACATTTTAGCGTGTGCTATCTGTTCCGCGGTTGCAGGCTGAGGCATGGAATCTTCCTCGGCTCCGGGAGTGCTGACAGAGGTACCGTTTGCTATACCGTTCGCATGATTAGGATCCTCTTCCTCCTCTTCTTCCATTATCACATCTTCGCCATCTGTTCGGATGCTGCCAGTTAATGGTGTGTTGCGTGCCTCAAGTTTGCGCTCCTGGGCGCGACTGCAAGCGGCACAAGCCCAAGCGAAGCCTCGAGCGGGTTTCTTGGTCAAGGCGGGCCGTACACAATGCATGTGATATGTCGAATTGCAAACTGCGCAGTCAACTGATTCGGAGTGCGCGGCGTATAAACAGCATCGTTTGCAGGTCTTGACGGCACCCGTCAACTCTTTCCCCTTGCCGATCTCAACAAGAATGAATCTCCAGCGTTCGTCGAGAACCTTTTTGACGTTTCCCGGAACATTAATGATATCTTTAGTCGGGATGACATCATAAAGCCGCTGGATATATCGGTCGAACATTTTGTCATACCAGAAACAGTTCCTCGTCTTCTTGTAACAACTAAGGTCCTCAATCTCTGACACGTGTCGAATATCACACTTGCCCCGTAATGAAGAAAGAGGGCAGGTGTCGGAGTGCATTGAAGCAAAAAGAAACCGAGTGTCGGGAGAATGGCGCTGGATATCTCGTGGGCGGTAATACCAGTTCACTCTCATAGCCTCAATGAAGCCACCCGGCTTGGTTTTGGATGGAAGAAATTCCATGATGCGCGCTAAATAATATGGCTCACCCGGAGGTTCGCAGATCAAATAAACATGGTCTATAAAAAAGGATTAGTTTCATAACAATCACTTTGAAGTGGGGCACTAACCATTGAGGGCAAAAGTGGTGCCATCATCGGCTATTAATTGGCCATCCTGCAGATAAGGGCCAGAATTTTCGAAGCTGACCATATTTGTGAAATAACCCCCCTCGGAATCGCCTGGGGGGGAGGTAAAGATCTTCTTCACAGCACCGCCCGAGTTGGGAGTTGAATTTGGCGTGCTGGCGGGTTGTTTGCGTTTTCTCAAATTAGATCCATTCACATCATCCGGCCTGGCAGAAAATGAAGAGGTGCCAGGAATAGCATCTTTTGCCGATCCATTTGCGCTCTGGCCATTGCTCAGGCTCTTACGTGGTTGCGCCGACGAGGTCTTCTCATCGAGATTAGAGCCGTTGGCAATGTTGTTGGGTGTCACGCCGCTATTTCTTTTGGCTGACTTTGAGTTTGGCGCGGAGAGATCAATGTCCGCGTCCAGATCACGGTCCTCAGCATAATTTGGCCGAGGGGCATTACGACCTCTCGATCGCGTGCCATACGCGGTGGCGGAGCCATTAGCCGGATCGGCCACTGCCTCCGGGGAGTTGGGAGTGGTCATTGAGTGAGTTCCTTAGTCATCCACCCGCAAATGAAGAGTGAAGAAGGTGATAGAAATATAAAGCCCAGAGGGAGCTGTGGCGGGTGATTAGTGGAAACCCGGTAGCCTTGGAACTTTGAGAAAAGACTGGGAGAATGCAAGTTGAAGAAGAAAATCTCAAAATACGGGTAAGAGTGGGCAGATATGGGATTCAGCGGTACACGCGAAGAACTTCACAAGGGAGTTGCGAAGGGGAAAACCGAAAAAAGTGGGAAAGACAAAGAGTGGACCGTGTCAGATCTTATTTCTCTGCAGGGGTGAAGGGCGTTCCGATATCAAGAACCATCCGGAGAGGAACAACATGGACAGGGGACTTGCCACCAACAATAGAGCTGCAATATTGGGAATACAGGAATAATGGGACAGGGAGAATAGAGAACTTACAATGAATAGAAATAGAGAGAGGGATTGAAATGCACAATAAGGGGAGAATAGAACAATAGAAGAATAGAAGAATAGAGAGAGAGGGAGAGAGTAAAGAGAAGAGAAGAGTAGATAGAGTGGGAGGGATATGGGTCGGGAGAAGCGGGTCAAAAGTTATTTAGCGGGAAAAAAAGACGATATAGCCCAACGGAGAATGGGGAAGGGGAAAGAAAGGAAAGGGAAAAAGGAAAAAAGAAGAGAAGAATCGAGGATCCCGACCTGGCCCCTAGTCCCAATATGTTAATATGACGGATCCCTAAGGACATGGGAACCAAAACCTCTTTTGGACCTCCCTTGCTCGATCTACTTAATATTTTCTATAAGTACGACCCCGGGGAGTACACTGGAGAGGAATGCTGGTATGCGGAGACGTGTATAATCATATCTTGAAAGGGGAGAGACGTCTGGATGTTATATGGTTTGACCTCTCTATGAGTTCTGTGGACTGATATTGGAAAAATACCAGATACATGAGCAGTACCTTTTGGCTATTTGCTATTTTTGCTATTTTGGTGTTTTCCCCGTTCGCCTGATCCTGTGCGACCAAACACACCGGGATTGGCTACGAATCTCGGGAGAGGCAAAAGGGGGAGGTCTATAAATTGGTGTACAATAGGATACTGTGGGTCCTTAGGCACGATTGTCGGATATCGAGGGTCTATGAATTAGGACGGACATGTGCAAGAGCAGAGTCTCAAAGTATCAGGGTAATCATATAGGTAATTTAAACTTCTATCCAATGACGATCGATGCCGCCGAGAACTGGCCGAAGACCGTGAAGGTCTGAACTTTTTGGGTATAACGTGCCGGTCTACTCCGTTGAGAAATCCACCCATGGGACTAATTTCTAAGGTTTATCGAATGAGAAATATAATCTGTCTGTATGTGTACGGAGTGAATATGAATTGACCTAGGGTTGAGGTGAGATCAGGTGCATCTGAGAGATATATACGGCGAACAGACCTCCGAGGAACAACAGATCCAACTCATCCCGACAATTACAGTTATCGCCTTTACGACTGGCTTGAAAGGTGTTCTCTCTTGGTATTAAACCTGACTTGAAACGTTCCCTTGCAACTTTTCCCTAGGGGAGAAGAAATAAGAGTACAGATTGGGACATATATCACATTCCACGATGCATGGTGACTGAATGCCGTGTTATCACCATACATACAGAAACCTCACGGATCTTGCTAATACTGCTAATACTACGAATTCTCTTGATCCTAATGCACAGGTGGGTGGTACGCGCGACTCATGATACAGTCGTCATGGCGCCTCCACCCCGATCGGGGTGTCAGTCTGTGCCTGGTCTCAGGATAGGCACCTAAATTTCGAAATTTTCCTTTTTTCCCCAGCCAATTTGCTCTTATAATTTCCCCGCCAAGTGTGAGTCAACATAAGTCCACATGTACGTGGATGTTGTAGGTTCCGAGTTTGCCACGATGTCTTCTAGCCGCGAGGCAAATCCATCACCGTTGGCCCCAGATCGTCAGCCGACCCTCTCGGCTCCGACGACACACGAGATTGGACGGAATTGCGCCAATCGTTCCTAGGCATCCGCATGGGGCTACGAATATCCTTTTTTTTGTTTATTGTGCGTTTCTACAAACCCGACAATCATCAGGGCTACAGGGCTTGGAAGAAGGGCATCCACATAAGCCTCCGCGTAAGTACGATCTCGTACAAGGTTGGGGAAGTCCACAAGCAAGGGACTCCAGGGCTGCTATATCGGAACTACAGCTCAATTATGCAGAGCATGGGACATAGAAGCATGCAATAAGAGGAAAATCCCGCAATGCGCACATATTATTGAAAACGCAGCGATCATCGAGGTCTCTCAGGAACATCAAATTAAGACCCCAGCCCCAGTGGGGGATGGATCTGACTGGATGACATAACTGCTGATATAATCCTCAATGCCTCAGGCAGCTACAAATTGTAGTAAGCCGCGTAGATAAAACAAAAACATGGGGAAACATCAAACATCGAATATTAAAAATACGATATTCCAAATTAAGAAAGATGGCCAATCTTGATTAAATCTAATTTGGTTTTATCCCCTTCCCAGACGAATGGGCTGAACTGAGTTTCAGGCATGTCGACATCGGGCCAAGTCCAGTCTCACGGGTTCCAAACATCCATTGATATCGCCCGTCGACAGGCGTATCACGTAGCGCCCGTGGCGGGACAGAAGCGAGCCCAAACAGAGCCCACAGAGCAGGTTCCCGATATCTCACCCGGTCCAGTCGTAAAGCAAGCTACTTTCCCTCACCAAAATGTCAATCCAGACACCATATTGGAATCAGCTCCGCTGGAGTCTGCTCGAGATCTGCTAACCGCCCCCGTCCATCGTTTTACCGCCAGCAAGATTCTTCTCGGCGCTTGCGCGGGCACGGAGCCATCCTCGGATGATCCCCAAAAGGCTGTGGCTGCATCGACTGCCCTACCTTCCAGTCAGAATCCCCTGCTCTCTCTGTCTAATCCAAAATATGGCCTGCCGCCCGCTCTCACGGGCAATTTTGCAGCACTCGGTGTTAGAAATATTTATCCGTGGCAAGCGTCGTGTCTACTGGCTAGGGGCTTGCTCTCCGGTGAACGTCATTTGGTTTACACGGCCCCGACGGGCGGTGGCAAGTCCCTTGTTGCCGATGTTCTGCTTTTGAAACGCATTATCGAAAACCCAGGGCGTAAAGCGCTGTTGGTTTTGCCTTATGTTGCTTTGGTTCAAGAGAAGCTTAAGTGGATGCGTCGCATTGTGCAAGATGTGGAAAAGAATATCCCGGATGATGATGAAGATGACTCCAACTTCCCTCGCAGGCGATGGAAGAAATTGCAGAAGAACATCAGAGTGACGGGCTTCTTTGGTGGAAGTCGGACGACGGCCACTTGGGCTGATACTGATATTGCCGTTTGTACGATAGAGAAGGTGTGCACGCTTGAGGTTCAGTGTTGACTGCAGGGTTCTGATATTTCTTTTCTTAGGCAAACTCGTTGATAAATAGTGCGATCGAAGAGTGTAACATTGGAGAGTTGGGAGTCGTGGTTCTCGACGAGTTACACATGCTCGATGACGAACACCGGGGATATCTCTTGGAATTGATGGTCACGAAGTTGCTGTTGTTACAACAGGACATCCAGATTGTTGGGATGAGTGCCACACTTTCTGTGAGTATGGCCTAATACTTCGGTGGACTGCTCTAACAGGACAACAGAACACCGAGATGCTGGCACAATGGATGAACGCCAAGTTCTTCATCTCCACATACAGACCAATTCCCATTGACGAATACTTGGTATACGAGAATGGAATCTACCCAGCTGCGACTTCAAGGCAATTGTTCCAAACAGCATCCAAGCTGACTGCAGCTGGATCTCTACATGATACCACCCCTCCCCACCGAATCATTGAACCTTCTACCTTCAAGCAGCTCAGCAACTCCGCCACAAATGCCATGGTAGCGCTAGCAGTCGAAACTGCAGCCGCTGGATTTGGATCATTGGTGTTTTGTGGTAGCCGTAACGCATGCCAGGTTCACGCTGCGACCATCGGTGAAGCGATGCCACCAGCGGAGCCGGAAGAGTTAAACAAGCGACTCGACCTTATCGCAGAGCTGCGGAGTCTCGCTTGTGGGTTGGACCCGGCTTTGGAGACAACAATCATCAAAGGGACAGGTTTTCACAGTTAGTATTCTGACATCCATGAAAGAACTTCCACCCTTACTAATGATTACTTAGATGCTGGCATGACCACCGAAGAGCGAGAGCTAATTGCACAGGCCTATGACCAGGGTGTGCTCAAAGTCCTCGTAGCCACATGCAGTCTGGCCGCTGGTGTGAACCTCCCGGCGAGACGAGTTATCATCAACGGTGCGCGCATGGGCCGTGAACTAGTGGGTCCAGCTATGCTGTAGGTGCTCCTTTTCGGAGCGAGGAGTATAAGCTGACAAAATAGTCGTCAAATGTGCGGTCGTGCTGGCCGTAAAGGCAAGGATGATGCAGGCGAAACCTATCTCATCTGCGTGAAAGCAGATTTACAGGCTGTCTGCGATCTGTTGGACGCTGATATGCCAGCTATTGAGAGCTGCCTGGCACCAGAGAAAAGAGGCCTCAAGAGGTATGTGTCTCTCGTCCAACTCTATTTTAGAGTTCATGAATTATTAGCTCACGTCCCAAAGGGCTTTACTCGAAGCCGTCGCGACGGGATTGGTATCCGGCTGCGAGGCAATCAAAGAATATGTTCGGTGCACGCTTCTTTACCGCACATTGGACAAGAAGATCACATACGCCATCATGAAATCCGGTCTCCAGGAATTGGTCGACGAAGAACTGCTTATTTTCCGAGATGAGGAATCGTACGAAGCCACACCATTAGGACAGGCAGTCGTGGCCTCGGCTTTTTCACCCGAAGACGGCCTATTCGTTCACGAAGAGTTGAGACGAGCATTACAGGCCTTCGTCATGGACGGTGACATGCACATCTTCTACATGTTCACACCGCTCCAATCAACTATGAACACTCCGATCGATTGGCAAATCTTCCGCGATCAACTAGACCGGCTAGACGAGAGCGGTCTTCGGGCTCTACAATTTGTCGGAGTCCAACCAGGTTTCGTCAACACGATGTACGGCTCCTTCCTCCTTACTCCATTCCCTGTACACGTATTATATTCACACCATCCCACACACCTCCCAGTCCAGCCAACCAAACTAACAGCCTATCTACCAGGGTCCAATCAGGCGCCTCCCTAAAAGAAACAACCCCAACCCAAATAAAACAAGCCCGCATCTACCGCCGCGCCTACACTGCCTTCCAACTCCGCGATCTCAGCAATGAAGTCCCCCTATCGACAATAGCCCAACGCTACAGAATCCCACGCGGTACAGTTCAAACCCTGGCCCAGCAGTGCCACGGCTTCGCCGCCGGCATCGTCAAGTTCTGCCAGCGCATGAACTGGGGCATGATGGCTGCCGTATTGGATCATATGCGTGATAGACTTGAGGCTGGCGCGCGCGGAGATCTACTGGAGATGGCCCAAGTTACGTTTGTTAAGAGTTGGACGGCGCGTTTGCTGAGGGATAATGGGTTTAGGAATTTGAGGGCTTTGGCAGAGGCTGAGCCGAAGGATTTGGTTCCTGTCCTTATGATGGTGGGTCTTTTGTTTGGTTTTTTCCGCATCTCTTCTTAGAGACCATATGTGTGACCGTCTACTAACATGTCTCTGGTGTGTTTAGGCCAATCCTCGCAAAGCGCAGAAAAGCCAGCTCTATCCGACAGAGGCGGAGAGGTATGCTGCGAAACTGTTGGCTAAGGCTGAGACGATTATTGCGCATGCGATCAAGATCTGGGGTATGTTGTACTTTATGAAGAATCTGCTTCAGAGATATACTGACTAGAATGATCCACTAGAGCGAGAGATGCAGATCGAGGTGGAGGAATGAATATCACGGGTTTTGGCATTTTTGCATAGATAGGAGCATTGTTTATGCATAGCTTCCATGTTTCGGCATGATATACCCCAATTCAATCTTCGCTTAGCGCCTATACCACATCCTCGTCACCTGCGTCCTCCGCATCTTCTTCTGAAGAAGAAAAATACCCTGCAAAAGGGCCTCTGCAGTTGGTGGACATCCAGGCACATAAATATCCACAGGCACGATACGGTCCACACCGCGTACAACATTGTAGCTGTAGTGGTAATATCCCCCGCCGTTGGCACAACTGCCCATGCTAATCACCCATTTAGGATCGGGCATCTGATCATATAGTTGTCTCACAGCCGGAGCCATCTTGTTGACTACTGTACCGGCCACAATCATGACATCTGCCTGTCGTGGCGAGGCACGGAAAATAATCCCCAGTCGATCTTGATCGTAACGTGGCATTGAGGTATGCATCATTTCAACTCCACAGCAGGCCAGTCCAAATGACAATGGCCAAAGGGATCCTTGTCTTCCCCAGTTCACTAATTGGTCTGCCTTTGCACTAGTAGCAGAAAATTGTTAGAACTAATCGGCTTGCGTGTTAGCAATTCAGTATCAGACATACAGAAGATACCCAGACGCTCCATCCTTTTCACTTTTGAATGGTACGGGTGTAGACGAAGAGCTGCTAGGTTCTGAAGATGTGCGTAGGTATCGCGTCGTTGCGATGGTGGGCAAGAGACACCGTGACCATTGCTTTGGATTGGAGCGACGGAGCAAGTTTCGAGAGGGTGTATTCAAAAGCATCATCGCCAGCTATCCTGGATATTTTGCTAGTTGAGAAATCAGTAAAAGATAGAATCACCTAACTTCCCTTCCCCCTTAGAGAACTTTTATAGTTATTTCCAGACTGCTAGTGTTGAGCATCCAATCAGAAGGCAGACAATAAAACGTCAGCCAATAAGATGCGCCCAAATTCGGCGACTTGATGGGTCCAAGGTGACCAACTTCGCCGAAATCAAGACGCCGAACTTACTACAACCAAACCATTGCTTCTCGCAATTATTAAATGCCGCGCAGCAATCCAGTTAAAGTCGCCTGTCGTCTATGTCATGAACGGCGGGTCAAATGTGACCGCAGTGAAGGCGTCGCGTGTTCCAACTGCCGGAACGCCCGGTGCCAATGTGAGCTGATTATATCTCGCCGTGGACGGTAGGATCCAACAGACCAAGCTATCATATTCAGACTAATTCGGATTTAGGAAACGAAAGCTTCCTCACCTACACACTGAAACAGACTCAAGCAGGGGTCTTTTAGAGACCTCTCACAATGTGCCGTATGAAGGAGTAACGAGTTCAAACCCACCTCTGGCCACTCATTCCCGAGACAATGGAGATAAGCCACAACAAGAGCCATGCTTCCCAGCTCTTGGACCAAGCGGCAAAACGCCATATGTTGGGGATTCATCTAATCTCAATTACTTGATCCAACAGTTTGGAAATCCCTTCGGGGGTACGACGGATGTTAGCCCACTCCAGGACCGCCTCCAAGGGGCAATGCTGGCCCGGTTGGGCAAGCCGACCCAGCAGGAGATCGAAAGGCTTCACGTATCTAGTATTGAGCGTCTTAATAACGAAGGCGCGTTTGATCTCCCGTCACAAGAGACCAGCCAGGCCCTTCTCGACGCTTACTTCCATTTTTCACTCGCTGCACTGCCTATTCTGGATAGGTCAAGATTTCTTGCCAGTCTTGAGGAAGGCAAATTTTCACACTTGCTCTTGAATGCTATTTACCTCGCTGCCACTATATATTGTTCGGATTCCGTCATTGCTGATGCCGGATTTGTGTCCCGATACGCTGCAAGCCTCACCTTTTACCAGAGAGCCAAATCTCTTTATGATGCTGGATATGAAACAGATGCCATCGTGACGATCCAGGCCACATTCCTTATGTGCTATTGGTGGAATGGTCTTCTAGAACACAAAGACCCTTGGTACTGGATTGGTATCTCTGTGGGAATAGCACAGGCTTTGGGACTGCATCAAACGTGAGTCTACTCATCCCTCCAACGTGGACTAACGTCGACTGATCGCTATTCTAGAAAGTCGTACATCCGCCTCGAGGAGAAAGATCGAAAATTATGGCGAAGATTGTGGTGGATGGTATATGTCGGTTATTGCCCAACAAAGCCCCAGGTCCTATTACTGGTCTGACTTTCTAAACCAGGCCATGAACATAAATTTGTCTATGCTTCTCGATCGTCCTCCGCACGTACAAGGAAGACTTTGCAATGTTCCCCCTCTGTCGGAAGCAGATTTTGAACAAGCCTGTGGGTCTCAAGAGCCGGACCTCAATGAAGCAAATACCTTCGCGATAAATGCTGTGCAACTAGCTCGGACAGGTTCAACATCCACCATTCTGTTTCTAAATTTACTTCATTGCTAACACATGTTACAGTGGATCGCTTCTTCACTATCAAATTTGACGAAGATAGTGGTCACTCCCAAGATATCTGCTTAGAGCAAATTTCCTTGTGCTCTTCCTCCCTTCCGCCGGAATTCAAGTCTTTGTCAACAAATAGTAGCAAGTGGGCTATATTAACTCATATATTATACCAGTAAGTTGACTTTCAAATGGGCTCTTCGGAGGCTCTCCATTCTGATTTAAATCTATAGGGAATACCGACTAATTCTGCATCGGAGCAACCCAAGGTTTTGTCTCAATATCGGGCCAGGCAGTCCAACATTCGAGATATGCACGGAGATCTCCCACATGCTCAAAATACTCATGGCGAAAGATCTTCTATATGAAGCCGCAGCTAGCATGTACGTCCCCTCGATAGTAACCTGCCCCCAATTATCCCGGACGGTTCTGGCTAAAGCCTTTCTAGAATTGCGCCCGTTCTGTCGGTGCTTGCAATCTATATCGTCAACATCCTCAGAGGGGATCCTGGTGTCCGGATGATTTCACAGCATCGCGCCCGCTTCTGCATGCTGATACTTGACAAGGTGCAAGATCGGTTCTCGGTAGTTGCAGCCTATTATCCAATTTATGATTCCCTGCTTAGGCGACACGCTGCAGGTGGGCAGACACAGGACGATGCACGGGTACCGGAGTGTCCAGGAACAGGATCCTCGATGCAGAACGGGCATCGTCAACTTGATAATGAAAGCAATCTTGGTGGTATGGACTCCACTGGGGACTTGTTTGATCAAGTCCCGCAAGATGGCATGGGCATGGCGTTTCCTTTCTCATTTCCGTTCGGAAACCTTTTCGAAGATGTCTTTCTGAATTCACCTTCTCAGCCTATACCTTATTGTGAAGATGATATGTCTTATCCTTAGTATTTGCTAAATACAATAGATCTTGATACTCTTTAAATTTCGGCACATACGGGTCACATATCTTGGCTACTATCTGTAAATGTACGTCTACGAACAAAAGCAAAGAAATCAAAAGGTAGGCAATAATCCAGTGCCATTCTCATATATTTGCAATCACATGTATGCGGTTTGTACATGATTTACAATCCCAAACGCCCCAGCCTAAACGCCACCAGTAGATACAAAAATAAGAGTCGCCATGAGCAGTGGAGAAGGTGGTCAACCCACCGACAAAAGAAATAAAGAGAACGGCTCAGTTCTTCTTCCCCAAACAAACCAAGACTTCTACAATTCACCATGCCCGCCATGCCGAGGCTCGCCCTCCGATCCCGGCGCAGCCATAAACCCGCCTGCGCGCACGCGCAGCACAAAGTTAACCAAGATGATTACGACGAGTCCGATGCTGACAACCGTCGGACCCCAGCGCTCGTAGTAGACGCGCTTGACGTCGCGACGCTTGCGGATCTTGTCGACGCGCCAGATGTACAGGAAGAGACTGTACACGAGGGCGCCGGCGGCGAGGATGGTGAAGGCCCAGGAGGAGACGAGGGTGGCGAATTCAGTGCCGAAGTTTAGAAGGGTTGCGGCGATTCCGCCGAGGATGATGGAGAATTCTAACCAGGAGAGGAAGGTTCGCTCGGCGGCGAAGTAGACTTTTGGTTCCACGCGGACGGGAACGAAGATGCCTAATTTTTTGAGAAGTGGGTTAGACCGTGATCGATGCATGGAATGGCCCGCGGGCATATGGGAGTGACTTACGTTTGCCAGGGGGAGCCTGGAATTGCTGTAGTGTGCGTCGGTGGTTACTCAAAACAGCGATGCCACGCTGTTCGGGGGGAGGCAGGGATGTTGGACGGGGGCGGGGGACTATTGCCATGAGACCTTGTGCGACAGCGTGACCAGTGCGGGAGAGGTAATGTTTGGCCAATTTCTGCGCGTAGTACGTTCCCCCTATGCGACGAGCTTCTTCAAGTTCGTCCGAATATACCGATTCGTCATCCGAGTCGTACAACGGGTAGTCTTCGTCGCCAGGCAGGGGCTGCGCGGCGACGCGTTCTTCGATATCCAGCTCGTTGCCATTGGTCTCAAACAAACCGTTTTGGTGCTCGGCGTGTCCGTCGAGGGGGCTTTCTTGCGTACCCGGGGTTTCGTCGTCATCCGAATCTTCATCATTGGCGGATATCGAGGTACTCGCCAGCGGTCTGTGGATACCGAATTGGCGAGTGGCGGGTTTGCGGATGTCTACACCCATCTGTGGGAACCAGAATGGAAGCAGGTCGATTCGAGTAGGGAACATGGTCGCTGTTCCGTGGATGAATTTACTGAATTTCGGGACCGCCTCAACCAAGTGACTGGCAGTCAAATCCCGAATCCACTGGGGAGGTTCCTGGCCTGCCTGGGTCTGCAGCTTCACCTCCAGCACGGCATAGGGGAACCGGTCGATATCCTCGGGAGGTAGCTGGGAGAATGGGAAGTCGACTCCAATGTCCATACGACGCCAGTTCTTCCCACACCGTTGACGGCCATCCATGTTATCCTCTCGGATCATGGTCAGCTCCGTGTCAAGAGAGATTCGAACACGCGCATCACCCGGCAGCTGGAATGCAGTGCGGTGGTAGAATGTTCGGGTGACAGGCACCAGTCGGCGAGTAATGACGCGGTATTGAATCTCGCGGGCTAATTGCTCCAAATCATCAATCTCCGCCGGGCTCCTTTTACCCTCCTTGCGCATCTTGTCGAAGATCTGCTCAACCGTCATTCGGCCCTCGAGGTAGGCATTGACGTGCTTCTCCTTGAGCACAAAACGCGCCTTGACGGACTTTTCTCCCGTCCAGTCCTCGCGGTGGGTTTTGCGCTCCACGAAAATCTGGTCACTTTCCATCCCACCGTACCAACGCAGTCGAATTGCCTCGGCGCCTTCTGTTTTCTTCAGACGACCCTGATACAGTTCCCAGGTGTCCGTGTTGTCATAGTAGATAGAGGAGATGGCCGTGTCCTTCTCCTCGAACTCCTTGCTGGCATTGAAGACCAAAACTGGGAGGTGCTTCAAGATCACCAGCTTCAACTCCGTAATATTATCCCGGTGCACCCAATACTTTGTGGTCTGACGCACAAAGTTTTGTTGAGTGCCACCGGCAGATGAATCACCTTTGACCGGGTGACCCTTGGTCCGGACTAGGTCATACAGCTTGGATAGTTTAACCACGAAAGCGTCATAGTTATCCTTGAAGAAAGGCTTGGCCTTCAGACGTGTCGCGAAAACCGGCTTGAGGTACCATTGAGTTTCTTTCTGTGTGATTGTTAGCGAATTGGGCCCGACTCGAAAATTCGGAAGGGAAACATACGTCATGCTTCTTGAGGATCTTCTGGAAACCCGTGTAGTTCAATTGAGTGAATTTGGCCAAGTCGTGAACATCGGCAATAATATCACTGAGCACCTGCTCAAGCATCAAGAAGTCCGCATCGGTTGGCGGGGGACGAGAAGCTCGAGCACTCTGGCGATGGGAATCGGTCGAGTTGTCCAAACGTGAGACGACATCCTCCACCTCGAGCTCGCTTTCTTGAATGCGGGCAACAATCTCCTCACTCTTGCGCTTCTGGAATAGGAAGACCTTCTCTAGCTCACTCTCGAGCAAGGAGACAAAGTGCGTCTCATCGTCCTCGGTCCATTCTTTGCGGGCGGGCTTGGTGTTATCGGAGGTTGGCTCGTCGACGAAATCGGTCTTCAGAGCTTTCTTGAGTTCGTCGTAGGCAATGTAGTAGGGATAGAATTCCTTGATCATGGAAGAACGGAGATATTCACCGAACCTGTGAAACAATTGAGTCAGTACGCTAATGGCGCGGGGAATGAAATGGCTGGTAGATAATGAGATAGGGAGTTACATACCTCATTGTGGGCAGGGAGAGATGTTAGGAAGTCAGGTTTATCCCAAGCTCATAGGAAAGAGAAAGAGAAAGAAAAATATCCCGGCGAGGGAGGCAGGGATGCCAAATTCGGAGGGTTCTTAGCTCTCCGGGGACAGGAAGGCCAGAGAGGTTATCCCCGAACTCGGCTAGACCGATGACTAGCGGGTGACGGGCCCCATCGTCTCATCAAAGTGCGATGCGAATACACGAGGTGATACAATATGCTCTACATTGTCCAATTGGGGGGTTTTTTGACTTTCTAGATAGCTGAGAAACGGCATTAAAATATCTTATTTAGCTATAGTGGGTTCAGATCTTCATCGGATTGCTGTGAATTGGTCATTATCAGGAAAAGAATCGTGGCGATCTCGATGTACTTTGGTAATTTTGGTATGGTAATTTTGTATCCACCATACATACACCCCTTGGTGACGTTCACAATTCGACCAGTCGCGGGCGCACGTGGGTTAGCTGTTTTTGTCCTCTCTCTGTCCTTTCTCTGTTTACCTTCTTCACTCATTATTATGACTCGGATTATTTTATTCCAAAGTTCTATTCTACGACTACATGAGAATTTCAAGAATCAGCTATCTCACATTCCAATCTTAAAAATGCTCCCTTCCAATTTCTTTTTCAATGCTTGTTCTAGGGCACGGATATCACCATCTGCAAGATGATCGAGCCCCACCCCGGGGCTTTCTACTTGTTGGGTCTAGCTAGATGCATGTCCTCTTTCACTTTCTCGCGTATGTCTTAGTTTCTAACAAGGTAGATTCGGAGAATTCATGAGATTGGAAAATAATATCATCAATCTACTCCGTACAATATACAGTTCTCGGGCCGAATCCCCATAGCATTATCCATAAACACGAACGCCAGAACACCCTCAGTCAGAGATGACATGCACCCTAATCTATCATCACATCATGGTATCATCGCAGCCATCTAAGGCATGCTCATAGCCGCTCGGCGGATACTGCGACGAGGACCCTCACCGAAGACATTAACTGAGCCCTCCGTCTCCAGCGAGCGCACCACATCACCAAACTGGTTGTGGTCGAGTTTGTTGTCGCTCTGCTCGGTCACATCGCGATACAGGTCAGTCCAGCGGACTGCACCACCACTCACACCACCACGTTCGTCAAGGCGGGACAGCACCGCCTTCTTCAGGTCGTCGCGTAGACGACGGTCAGCGGCGCTGCTGCCTTCGGTCAGAAGGCCCATGTCGATGAGACCGGTTCGGGAATCGGTGGCGGCCTGCTTAATGGCGGAGCGGATGAGACGCACCGCTTCCTCAACATCACCGGCGGTGACCTCGGGAGACAGGCGCATGCGTGCATGTGCCTCGGAAAGTCGGATCATAGATTCCAGCTGTCGAGTGGTGGCAGTGATACGGCGCTCTTGGGCGCGGATGTCATCTCCGAGCTGGCGCATAGCCACGTAGGCATCGGTTAGTGCAGCACCGGCAGCTGGAGTGATCACAGGGTGACAGTTGGTCTTGGCGTATGTAATGTAAGCCGTAAGGAATTCGATAGGCTAGATAGAACTGTTAGAAATCTGCTTAATTGACCGCGCGGGAAAGGTCACTTACCAGAATCTCCTGTGAGCTGGCATTATCAGGGTTATCCTCCAGATACATGCCGACCAAGTGCTTAGCCAGGCGACGATCCTCTGTCTCGTCGACACGGTCAAGGACCAGGTATACCAGGTCAAAACGAGAGAGCAGAGTGGGTGGCAGATCAATGTTCTGCGGAACAGCGAGTTTGGGGTCGTACCGACTGCCGATGGGGTTGGCAGAGGCCAGGATGGATGTACGGGCGTTCAGGGTAGTAATGATACCGGCCTTAGCGATAGAGACGGTCTGCTGTTCCATGACTTCGTGAAGGACGGAGCGCGTGGAATCGTTCATCTTGTCGAACTCATCAATACAGCAAACACCACCATCGGACAGAACCAAGGCACCCGATTCTAGAACCATTTGGCGTGTCTCCGGGTCACGGGTCACGTAGGCAGTCAAACCAACAGCCGACGAACCTTTACCACTGGTGTAGACACCGCGTGGGGCGATCTTGTGAACATATCGCAGTAGCTGGGACTTGGAGGTCGAGGGGTCACCACACAGAAGGACGTTGATGTCACCACGGTACCGTGGGTTACCTCCCTTTTGGAAGGACTTGTTAGTGCCTCCAAACATCTGCAGCAAGATACCCTTCTTCACGTCGTCCATCTCGTAGATGCTGGGAGCTAGGGAACGAGATAACAGGTCGTAGATGTCGGAACGAGAGGCAGTCTGCTTGATCTTTTCTTCTTCTTCGGCCGAGACCTTGCGCGCTTGATCCGCCTCCGCCGCCTGCTCAGACATTTCTTGCTCAACTGTGGACATGTCAATGCCCATCTTCTTACGGTCAAACTTCTGCACATGAAGAACATCGATGTACGTCTTGAAGAGGGACTTCTGCGAGCGCTGACGAGCACTGACACGCATAGGGTTGCACCGGAAGATACCGGTCACCTCCACACGGTCACCGGCCTTGCAGACATCGACTAGCTCATCATAGACACATAGAGACACCGAGTGAGGAGTCTGACCATCGGGAATATTGTCTGGGGTTTCCTGAAGCTTGATAACTTGCTTGTCAGAGAAGGAGCAACGGTTGTGAAGGAGCTGCATTGAGTTCTTCTCTTTGCAAGAGTCTCGAGGGCAGACTGTTGGCTCGGCAATTCTGCCACGGTCAATGTCAACCTGCACACCATAGCTGCAGGCGCTGCACCGGAAGAAAGCTTCTTTCATATCGGGGATAATGGGAGTAGCACGAATGACCAGACCCTTGATGCTAACCAGCTTGTCCATATCGGCTGGGTCGAGATCACGCATGTTCACCGTCTGATCCAGACCGAAGGGGAGCACCTTGAATGTCATCGCCTCCACTTCACCGACCAGATCCGGCACATCGACAGTCGGAAGCACATTGTCGGAGGTGAGGATGGGCTGACCACGCCGGTCACGAGGCTGAGCAGCGCGTTGGCTCTCCGACCGAAGAACGTCCATTTCCTTGAGGGCGAGATCCACCATCACATCCTTCAAGGCTTGATCCATCAAAGGGATGATTTCTTGCGGATATGCGGAAAGTTGGTGCCACAGCTTGCGTGTCAATGGGTATGACTTCAGGTTAGCAGCATCGAGATTGAATGTGGTCACACCGAGTCGTCGCATGTTGTTGCACATGGTGATACACTCATGTCTCTCTGCTAATTCTCCCATAAGTCTGGTTTCATCCTCGGAGGCCCCATCAGCCCACAGGCGGTATTTTGTCGCGAAATTATACAGGAAGTTCTTGAATGCCGACATGGAATCTTGGATCGAGATGTTGGTACCCCAGATCACACGAGTAGAGTTTCCGGCCATGGCGTCAGCTTCGGAGGTGCCAGGGTTGATATTTGAGAAAGTGGCATCGGAGCGAGGCACGGTATCACCTGTGGGCATTCCATTGGCATCAACGAACACACGGTTACGGCGACTGGGAGTAGACCCAAAGCCCCCGGAGTGCAAATCGCTGCGACGAGGTCCCCGTCGCCCCTGGCCTCCCGGCGACACAAATAATCCGCTGCTGGCGGTGCTCAATGCATCGGAGCGGATGTCGGAACGGATATCAGACCGACCAAGGCCTCGAGTAGGGCTAGAACTTGGAATATAATGAATAGGAGAAGAGTCTGCTGGGCGGTCAGGGATCTACATTGAAAAGAGAAAGGTGCTGTTCTGCCAAAATAAATTCATACCTCTCACGCCGGGGTTGCCTCGCGGGGTTCTGTCGCCATCGTCTACCGTTGAGCTGGCATCGACCATGCGTTCATCCGGGGTCTCGGCATTGTTATCTCCCTTAGTCGGCGATGATTGGAAAAAGATGGGGGACGAAGAGGGTGCGGCTCCCTCAGCCATTAGACGTCTCGAGGCACGAGGGGTGGCTTGAAAAGTCGGGCTGCTAGGGGGCTCCTGTCGGGACGAAGAGCTTGGAGATGCAGTTAAATTTTTGGAGGAGCGACCCCTCCGTCTTTGTGCTGGTGACGACATCGTGGATATGAATTAATGTGTTGGTACCGGACGATGGTCAGGTAGGTTGGTGATGGTATGGGATATGAGTGAAGAAAGGGAGAGCAAAAAGCTGTGGGCGGAACGCGGTTTCTGCCACCATGGACGCGACTGGCGCGTTAAGTGGTTACCTCTTTGGGCCGACGTGTTTTAACTTCAGCCACATTCAGTTCCTGACCCTGTGGCTGATGGATTGCTACTATTACAGAATGCACTGCCACACCTTCAACCCATGGGCCAATCATCGCTCTTTCCCTTTTTTCTCCCCACCAAAAGCTTCAATCCTACCGTAGTAGGCATTCGCATCCAGATGTCCATTATGTATCAATGTGTCATAGAAAAAAGGAGTAAAGAGTGCGATTCCTTGTTATAAATATAGATGAAACTCTGAGGCCCTCAGTCACACAAAGCAATATTTGTTCTCCTTTCACTAGATTCTATCTAGAGCCGCCGTGACTTATTTAGCTGTTTCACCTAGCGCCTGATGTCATCGTATCATCGATCGGCGCTCCCACGATCCCTCCAATCATCCCTGTCCGTCAACGTGGATATTTTTGATATCATACCGCCAGCTCAATCCTCGCGCCACTCACCTCATTCACCAAGAGATTACTCAAACCTTGAAAGGCCAAGTTTGACATTATTGGCTCTCGTCCCCCACAGCGCTGATCAGTTTGGCGACATACAAAGTCTGGGATTTCTCTTTGAGATTTTTTTTCCCTCCTATCACCGAGCTCCTTACATATTCAACCCCTCCGTATACAAGCGATTACTTCCAACATCTATCGGTGCCTACAACGAGATCTCGGGATGCTTATTGCTGTGACAGCTTCTTCGATACCCCTTTTGGCGTGCTAGCTTTCCGTCTCCCTCGGCAATACCCGAGCTGATCGTCATGACCTCGGGCTTGGAGGAGGCGCTGGAACATACCGGTGGCCACGGCCGAACCGCTGAAGGTGTCTCAATCTCGACCTTCCTGGCGTCGCTGGCGACCGCCATCGCCGTCTTCGTCGTTGAATTTCTCCTCTTTCTGTTACTAAAGGGTAAACTGAGTCGTATATAGTAAGTCTCCTGAAACCCCACCGGGCAAGAGAACGTGGACGTTGGACTGACCGAAATTGATACTCAGTCAACCGCGAACCTATTTGGTACCAGATAGAGAACGCACAGCCCCATCACCGCCAGGCCTGTTCCGTTGGATTGTTCCAGTCTTTCGTACGTCCAGCTCGGAATTCATCCAGAAATGTGGGCTAGATGCATACTTCTTCCTGCGCTATCTGCGCATGCTTCTGAAGATCTTCCTTCCCCTGGGCCTCGTGATCTTACCGGTTCTGCTCCCAGTCAACCGTGTTGGTGGCAAGGGTCAGACATACGAACATGGTAACTCGGGCAATAAGTATACTGTCACTGGTCTGGATCAGTTAGCATGGGGTAACGTAACCCCCGAGCACACGAGTCGGTATTGGGCTCATTTGGTAATGGCCGTGATTGCAATTATCTACGTCTGTGCTGTCTTTTTCGATGAGCTTCGGAATTACATTCGCCTGCGACAGGCCTACTTGACGTCTCCCCAGCATCGACTTCGTGCTTCTGCTACCACCGTGCTCGTTACTTCTATCCCACCTGATTGGCTCAACATGGATGCTCTTGATAGGCTTTTCGATGTTTTCCCTGGAGGCGTGCGAAACAT
The DNA here is from genome assembly GCA_911456345.1 of Penicillium egyptiacum. Classification (NCBI taxonomy): domain Eukaryota; kingdom Fungi; phylum Ascomycota; class Eurotiomycetes; order Eurotiales; family Aspergillaceae; genus Penicillium; species Penicillium egyptiacum. The sequence goes on from CAJVRC010000846.1 coordinate 547,246, forward strand.
CTGGCTCAACCGCAACTTCGACGACTTGAACGAGAAAGTGAAAGCACGAAACGATCTTGCTCTCAAGCTTGAGAGTGCCGAGACGGATCTGATTGCAAAGTGCAAAAAGGCACAGCTCAAAAGGGCCAAGGCCGAGGCAAAGAAGGCCGGCAAGAGTCAATCAAGCGCAGAGAAACAAGAGCAAAAGGCGGCCGAGAAACGGGCGTCCCAAATGGCTATGGGTCCTGGCGTCAGCTCTGGTAATCCTCACCAGGCCCACACGGTACAAGAGATGCTCCATGGACAACCCCAAGAGAAACGGTCGGAGGACGGACCTCGACGAGTGTTTGACCCTGCCTTTGCCGCTGCTGGGGCGGTTGGGCAAGGGGTTGGGAAACTGGGAAAGACAGTGCTTGGAGGTTTCAAGAAGGTTGAGCAGGGCTTCGAGAAGCCCTTGACCCGAACCGGGGGCTTCGTTGCAACTACGGACGACATTCTGACGCCTCGTTCAAATCCCCCCCCAGGCCCCGATCAATCTGCAACTATAGGCATCCCTCCTCGTGCAAACACCTCTCCAGTCCCTGATCCTCTGGCCTCTGACAGCCAGTCCGCTACAAAGCCCGCCAGACCTGTAGGGCTGAGGCAAAGCCACCACTCAAGTTTCAATTTAGGTCAGAGCATAGGACCGGATTCGGCCCAGCATGCGGACCAGGATGACAGCATGTCTCGTGACCCAACGACTTCGCCGAAGCCACCGTTCTGGAGACGAACGTCCTCTCACACAAAATCACAGCGTGTGCGTGAGGCTGACGAATATCCACTGACTGCACCTGAAACGCCTGCAACTGATGCACCCCATCGTGACTTCAAGAAACCCGACAAAAACGAAAAGCACGAACATGGTCGGAAGGAGGGGGACAAAATGGAAGGGGAAGAATACCCCATCGCCTACAATGAAAATTTCGAAAATGAAGACTATGGAGAGCCGCTCTGGAAAGAATACATCCGGCCAAAGGACCGAGATACCATGCGTCTACCCATATTCGGTTGGAGTTGGATGCCTTCGATTTGGCTTTTAGGCAAAAAGGTTGACACCATTGACTATTGTCGAAAGGAGGTCGCTCGTCTGAATCTGGAGATCGAGGTCGACCAACAGCACCCTGAGCGGTTTCCTTTGATGAACTCGGCCTTCATCCAGTTCAATCACCAAGTTGCTGCCCACATGGCCTGTCAATCTGTCAGTCACCACCTCCCGAAGCAAATGGCACCCCGAGTCGTGGAGATCTCTCCTGACGATGTCATCTGGGATAACATGTCGATCAAATGGTGGGAAAGATACCTGCGTTCCTTCGGCATCATCACACTAGTTAGTGCAATGGTCGTTGGGTGGGCCTTCCCCGTCGCATTCACCGGGTTACTGTCGCAGTTGGCATATCTGGAGGGTGCATTCCCATGGCTTGCCTGGCTTGGCAAGTTACCAGACTGGCTCATTTCAGCCGTCCAGGGTATTCTTCCTGCGCTGTGTTTAGCTATTCTGATGGCACTGCTCCCTCTCATTCTTCGCTTCTTGAGCCGCACACAAGGCCTTTTCACTGGCATGTCGATCGAGCTCACTGTCCAGAACTACTACTTTGCCTTCCTGTTTGTGCAGCTGTTCTTGGTCGTCACTATCGCTTCTAGTTTCTCGACAATCATTGAGAACGTTACTGATGTGGCCAGCTGGCCGCAGCTCTTAGCAGTGAACATCCCGAAGTCTAGTAACTACTTCTTCTCTTACATGATTCTACAAGCCATGTCTGTGAGCGCTGGCGCTCTTGTACAAATCTTTGGCTTAGTGAGCTGGTTCATTTTAGCTCCAATTCTGGACTCTACTGCCCGCAAGAAGTGGGCACGAACCACAAACCTCAATCAGATGCAATGGGGCACATTCTTCCCTGTCTATACCACCCTAGCCTCTATTGGTAAGTCGTCTCGGCATTCTGTTGGATTCGTTGACTAACATTCTCCAAGGTTTGATCTACTGTGTGATCGCACCTCTGATTTTGGTTTTCAACATCATCACATTCGGCCTGTTCTGGTTCGTCTATCGCTATAACACACTCTATGTCACCAAGTTTCGCTTTGACACCGGCGGCCTTCTGTTCCCTCGAGCTATTAATCAGCTATTCACTGGCATCTACGTTATGGAAGTCTGTCTGATCGGCTTGTTCTTCTTGGTTCGGAACGCAGATGACGATGTCGCTTGTAAGGGACAGGCTGTTTGCATGATCGTCGTTCTAATCCTGACGGTCGGGTACCAAATTCTTCTCAACGAAGCGTTCAGTCCACTGATCCGGTATCTGCCCATAACGTTGGAAGACGAAGCTATTCGACGTGATGATGAGTTCCGTCGTGCTCAGCACGCTCGTCTCGGTCTCGCTCTTGACGATGACGAGGACGAGGATGAGGATGGTGATATTGAACGCACCCTCGCTAAGCGTGAACACCAAGAGCGCCAACACGGAAAGGAGATACGAGAAGACATCGAGCTGAAACCTCTGGAGACCAATCTTTCAGACCAGAAACGACAGAATCGGGATCTCTTGTCAACACCCAAGCTTGGACACAAACGTCCATCATGGGCCTCCAAATCATCAAACCGGAAATCTAAGTATTTCGGTCAGAACTCTTCGAACTCCACGCCGACACTACGGAACATGCGGGAGAAGATGGCCCAAGACACGGAGGCCCAGGGACCAGGCCCCAACACAGTTGGCCAAGCCCTCTTCGCTGGTATCCATGACGAACTAGAGGATCTTACGCCCGATGAGCGTGACCAGCTGGTGCAACGTGCCTTCCAGCACGAGGCCCTCCGCGCCAAGCGGCCTGTCATCTGGATTCCGCGTGATGATCTGGGCGTAAGCGATGACGAAGTGTACCGAACACAGCGATTCAGCAAACATGTCTGGATCAGTAATGAGTACCAGGCGCTAGACGGCAAGTGTCGGACAATCTTCAGTCGCAGTCCTCCAGATTTCTCGGAGGTGGATTTGATTCAGTTGTGATATCATTTGTACATTCTATAGCATTTTCAAGCGTCGCATTCAGTCATAGACATCCAATGTCCTTTTTTTCCCAACATGTCCCGTTTCCATGCAATCATCCAATATCTCCCTTAATCCATGAACTTGCACAGGGGCAATCTATAATCATCGACAACCCAGTAAGCCCGGCGCACACCCTCCCATTCACCTTCCAACTTGGGCACAGCAATCTCTTCCCACTGGACATCAAACCCAGCCTCGAAGAGATCCATCTCCGCCACCTTCTGGTAGACATCATATGAGATCTGGCGATCAGCACCCATGCCGTTAAAGAATCCCCAACGCCCCTCCTGCTCCAACAGCCCAATAACCTGCTCAGAGAAGAAGTCCCGGAAATCACCATATGACTCCGCAAAGGTATCGTAGTAAATAGCATCGAACGTCTCCCCCGCCGCCACAAGGCCAGGAAGAATATCCTGCCAGCGACCCTGGTGGATGACAACACCGGGCTTAGTATCCCACCCGCGTCGCTTCATCTCTGCAACGACCTCCTCGTGCGCTTCGACAATGTGGTGCACCGCCGGCCCTTGCTCCTGGAAGAATTCGTCCACAATGCCCATCCCGTGGCCGATGTTCAGAACTTTCAGTCCGGGTGTCGGGAGCAGTGCGGTCGCGGACTTGCGCATGATGTCGCTTTCCCAGCGCATCATCACCCCGTTCTGGTCTGCGTCTAGGATCCGGTCGTTCTGGATGTTCAGGCGCGACTCCAGATACTGCGAGTTGGACACTTCGGGATTGGCAGGGGTGGTTGTGGTTGTGGGCTGGGCGGATGCATCGACGAGTTCCGGTGCTGTCTCGGCCTCGGCCTCAGCCTCACCTTCCTCCTCCTCGTCGCCATCGTGATCGGCGAGCTCTTCGTACGCGTCGAGGCGGTTCAGTAGCAACTCTGCGCGGACACCTGCGTCGACGATCAACTCGTACAGCTCGAGAGCGCCGATTCGGCGCGCGATACAGCCAGGTGTCTCGTTGTTCGCGTCCAGATCGTTCCAGATAGCGCCCTCCTGCAGGAGGAACTTGACTGTCTCCACTGCCGATTTCACGGTCTCAGCGTCCAGACCATTGGTGTTCGAGTCTGAGGTGGACGCGCCATTGGTGTCAACAGTCTCCGTATCGGGCTCGCAGGCGGCGATTGCAGCGTGCAGAGGTGAGAATCCGGACTCGGTATCTTTGACATTTGCGGCGTCAGGCAGCATAGACTGGGTGCGAAGGAGGCGACGGAGCTTAGACTGGTCGTGCTGCGATGCAGCCAGGAGAATCTCTTGCACGTCAAGGTCGACGTCGACCTCGGTGAGGTGCACTGGGGTATCGTCGGTGACTTCGGGCATGGTCTGGGTGCTGTTAGTGGGGGTTCGCGTAGAGTTATTTCCCGAAAAGAAGAAAGAGAGAAAAATGGGACTAGCTCGTCTTTCCAACTAATACCCACGAATTAAATGTGATCCTTGCTAGTCAATGCTAGTCAAGTGTGTTGAACTGTTATCAGACTGAAAATAGTGCCCCTCCGAATTAGAAAAATCATCTCGCCGCCTTTGTCCCCGCATGGAGAAAAATATATATCAGCCTTAGTTCTACACCCACCACCTACAAAGAATTACCATGTTTGAAGCAGCCTTGGGAAAAAAGAGAAGAGACCACATTCAGATGCTTGGCAATCCAGCTATTTGTACAATAATTCACATCTCTCCACGCAGCGCCATTAAGTATCAAGCGGAATGAAATTATTTGCCCTCTTCGCTGTGGGCGTTGACATTCAGGCCCAATCCTTGGCTATCCAGGTAGAGCTTGTTCTTGCCACCGCTCTCGTGCAGGATCTGAGCAATGTGACGGGCATTTTCAATCTTCCGGAGCTCGATGTAACTCTTGCTCTTCTTGATGGCGTCACCAATAAGCTCGGCGGAGCGGGCCTCACCCTGTGCACGGACAATGAATGCCTGCTTCTCTTGGCGGGCCTTGTCGACCATGAATGCAGCACGCTGAGCATCTTGCTGTGCGACCTGCTTGGCCTCAACCGCGGCTGTGAATTCGGGGGAGAAGGTCAAATGCTATGTGGAGATACCGTTAGAAGCTGTTCGGGCCAGCGGGCGGGGGAGATACGTACTGTCAAGGAGACATCGTCCAGAGCAATGTTGAAACGGGCAGCTCGGCGAGCCAGGTTGTCCCGCACCAGACGGGCCACGTTCTCACGCTGTGTGATCAACTGGCTGGCGTTGAACTGAGCAACAACGCTCTTCAGCACTTCGTTGACGATGGAAGGCAGAACCCGCTCATCGAAATCTTGGCCCAGAGTTCGGTAAATCTGGGGCAGAGCATCCACACGGGGTCTAGATAGGACACGGCAGGTGATGTTCACCATTTGCAGGTCCTTAGTACCTGTGAGAGAAGGAATGTTGCGAGGTTTGGCACGGACATCGTAGATGATTGGCGTTTCAAACCAAGGAATTTGGAAGTGAGTCCCTGAAGTCATGCAGGCGTGAGAAAGAGCTCCTTTGTCTGGCTAGTGTGTTTTCATACCTTCGTTGTAGATTTCCTTCTGGACACCACCTAAGCGCGAGTACTTGATGGCACGGTGACCACCGTCAACTAAAAACTAGTTAGAAGCTTGGTTCCTTGAGCAGATGAGTATAACACACCATTGAACAGAGCATTTGACGCGACGTAGGTGCCAATACCGGCGAGAACGAGAGTTCCGACAAGTCCCATGCCTCCTCGGCCACCACCGGATGGGAAGCCGCCGCCGAAGCCGGCCTTACGCTTCGACAGCATAACTTGCAGGCGCTCCCAAGCCTCTCGTTGATTTTGAGACATGATGTGAGGAAGTGCGCGGAAAGGTTTCGAGATGGATGAAGACTAACTTGGTATGATGCTCGAGCGGATGAGGTGAGGTTGTGGGCGGTGGGAGAAAGTCGGGCAGAATCAGCGTTTCTTTTGCTTGCCTCGACTTCTTTGCCTTTCTCACTCCCATCTCGTTTCCTATCGCAATCATGGCGCCCGATCGGACTGGGAAGAGTGTATTCCTGGGGAATATCCCCTACAGTATGTAATCGCAGCTGCATATCTAACCTGCGCGATACTGATCTTTCTCTAGACCTCACCGAGGAACAAGTCAAAGACATCCTCAGCACGGCTGGTACCGTTACCAAGTTCCGATTGATGATGAACCCCGAGACCGGCAAGCCCAAAGGTTATGGATTCGCAGATTTTGCGGACGCTGACGCCGCCGCCTCGGCGGTGCGCAACCTCAACGATCACGAAGTCATGGGCCGCAAGATCCGTGTTGATTGGCCTCACAACAACGAGAAGGATTCCGTACCCCCAGATTACTCGCAGCAGTCGCAACCAATGATGAATCAAGATCCAATACAGCAGCAACAAATTGCAGGCTCAGCGCCGCTCCCTCCTCTTCCCCCAGGCGTGGAACTTCCCCCTCAAATCGACTGCCCTAACGCTATCTCCCATACTCTCGCATCCCTCCCACCAAATCAATTGCTCGATGTCTTGACACAAATGAAGTCTCTCGCGGTTGCCGACCCGGCACGTGCTACTGAGCTGCTGCGCCAAGCGCCTCAGCTCGCCTATGCCGTCTTCCAGGCTCTGCTGCTCATGAATCTGGTCGAATACCAGCTGCTTGGTTCCATCGTCGAACAGGCCGCCCAGCCTCCTCAAGTTGTTCCACAGCCAACTCCTCAACAATTCCAACCATACGGTGTTCCTGGTCAGATCGCTACGCCGCCTGTCACCGCCACTCCTTTCGCCCCTCCCCCGGTTCAACCTGCCGCCCCGATTCATGGCCAGGAGGAGCTCCTTCAGCAAGTCCTCAGCATGCCCCAGGCTACTATCGACGCTTTGCCCCCCATGGAAAGAAGCCAGATCATGCTGTTGCGCCAGCAGTTGATGCAGGGTGGCATGCGGTAGAGTACTTCCCTCTCTTGATACTGCATATGGCTTCGGATATTTTTGTGGCTCTGCTCGTTGAGAGCAAGCCTGGCATGGCCAATATTTTTTTATTTCTTTTCCCTTTTCTTATGCCACTGTACTAGGCGAATGGGTGGCGCAAGGGGGTTGTCATTTTTTTCCCATCGATTTGCATACTGGGTAAATCTCAAGCTCTACCTTCAGAATAGTAACAGAATGATATCTCGATTCTCTCAGTCCTTTATTCCTACAATCAATGTCTATCGCGTTGTCCCTTCGGAGTCTTTATTTAAAAGGCAACATGCTTCAACCCGTGGACATATTTGGCGCGTTTGTCATTGCCGGAACCTTTCAAGGTTACTCCACCGTCCGTGAGCTTGACAAGCTGCACGGCAATACATGGAATTGCTACTAGCACCTAGACACTCTTCCCCATGGCTGGCAGCTTCTCACAATGGTGTTACGGCAAATTCTACATACGATCTCCAATGTTCAGTGGAACTGCCAACCCATCGATTACCGGGCGCCAATCCCATTCAAGACTGGCATAATTCGTAGTCTCAATTGCAACTTCTAAGGCCGCAGAGAAGGTATTGATATCAATGATTGGTCGTAATAAACGCTTAAGCTCACTGACACACCGTGTCAATATCATTCGCCATAATACCTGCATTACCTATAGTCTATACGATAGGCATAGTCTGCGTCTTAAGGTAGATCAATCACTAGACAAGCAATAGGAAACTAGCATATCCTGTCTATCAATCTGCATCGATCATAGCCACTGAGATAGACACTGGCTTCTGTTTTGAACCCTATAATGTCCGTTAATAGCCCATTTAGACCGTTCTTATTATATTGTCGTGAGAAGCATGTAGTTATCGGCATAGTACATCAAGTTAGCAAAGACAGCAATGTCCCACATCCTTGGCTTTTTGGTCTTTGATTGGGCCTTGACGTCCATATCCATTACCAGACCGTTTGGATTGCGGCAGGGTCTCTTGGTCAGTTCCCTGTCTGTTGATGCTCGGCTATGAACAGATCAATGATGAACAGTGCGCAAAGATAACCTCACGTAAGTACTGACACCGGAGTACTGCCCAGCCGTGGAATGGGTGTATTCGTCGGCGCCAGAATCTCTCTCAGCAGAGGTATGCGCGGCCTCGCGTGCTGGGACCTAATAGTTGAGGGTCACTGGAGCATATGTAGCTTGATTGTCGTTGTGTAGTAGTACATCTCAGCCTAGCTTTGAGTCCGGGTCGCCGTCACATGTCGTCTCGCCGAAACGGGCGAGTGCTACTGGGGTGCTCGGTGTAGTTTGCGGGCATAGCTCGTCGTCGCGCGCAAGCGCCTACCGATCCAGGCGGGAGAAACCAGATTGTAGCCTGGGCGTCGCGCATAACTGAGTTTTTCTGTCTATTTTCTTCTCTTCTTCTTCTTCTCTCCAACCTTTACAAACAATCACGGCTCAATCCATTCTTTCGCATGTTCGCTGCTTTGCTTCGTGCCTTTCAGCGTGTTTCTTCTTGTTTGGCTTGCCAGTATCATCTAAAATTCCGACTACCTCAACTCGCCCTCTCCTCCAGCGCAGGTCATGGCGTCAAAGGGGGTCCCTCAGCAGCAGTCGGCGGATGGTTTGGCAATGGATTATCAGGAGCCTAGGGCCCGGGCCGATGAGATTCCTGAGCTGCGGCGGGGATGCATGATCCCTCGGGGTCGCTATCTAGCCAGTGACCTCCCACCTCTGCATACGCTGACAGAAATTTTCGCTGACATGGCATCAAAAGCCCTGAAAATAGGATTCGAGCATGTCCTCATTCGGCTCGGCAGTCGACCACTTCGAGTGGCGACAATGTGCTCAGGGACGGAAGCCCCGCTTCTGGCCCTGGAATTGATCCAGACGGGTAAGTGCTGTATCTTATTTTTTGCTTTTTCTTTTCCGTCACCTCGGTCGTTTGTTCGTTGTCGTCGATGTTCATGTTGCTTGTGGTCGGTTCCGTGGTTGAAGTTCCTCACCTTGCGACTTTCCCAAGTCACATGTTTCCTTCCTTGCCCTAACTTTACCCTGGCTTCCATGGCTTCACCCTGCTATTGATATATCATTATTTTGCTTTCATATCGCTCTCACCTTTCTGTCTGATATATCTGTCTTTTGCTTGGTTCTTCCTTGGAAGATGACCGTGGAGCAATTGCTAATATTACCTTGGCAGGTTTGGCAGAGGCCCAGCGACTTCGGATCTCGCACGCTTTCAGCTGCGAGATTGTTCCGTTCAAGCAATCATATATTGAACGGAACTTCCGCCCCCCTCTCCTCTTTCGGGACATTACCGAACTTGGAGGGGACGAGGCGTAAGTACCCATTCATACCCATTCACCTTCCTCTGACTTGACTCTAATACTGACTTTGATTTTGAAGGCGGACCGCCTACGGGTCATCGGAAGGGATTCCCGGTGACCTCGACATCTTAGTCGCTGGAACTGCCTGTGTCGATTTCTCTCCGTTGAACAACCGCAAGAAGACGCTGCAGCAAGGCGGCGAGTCGGGAGCTACGTTCGACGGTCTCTTGCGGTACGCAGAGAGATATCGACCCCGCATGGTCGTCCAGGAGAATGTCCGGAATGCGCCCTGGGATCAAATGAAGGGAAAGTGGGAGGAGCTCGGATACATGTCGGTCTGTGTCAATGTTGATACGAAGCATTATTACATCCCGCAGACACGCGAGCGCGGGTACATGGTGGTTATTGACAAGCGCCGCTTGGAAGCAGCGGGCCTGCTTGGAGACTCCATGGACCAGAGTGGCATTGACACTGTCACTCAACGCGTTCGTGAGCTGGCTGGTCGTTTCAAGCGGCCAGCCAGTGCGCCGGTGGGGTTGTTCTTGCTGAGTGACGACGACCGCCGACTCGAGCTCATCGAGTTGAGAGCCCGCCTTGAGTCCCGAAGCGAAACCAGCTGGGACCAGTACCAGATTCGTCACCAACGGCACCGTGACGAACTGGAACTAGGCATCGAGAGGCCAATCACTAGATCCCTGCCCGGAATCAATGACCTGAAGGCACCGGACTTCTATTGGCATCGTTTCTGGAAGACGCAGCCGGAGAGAGTGTGGGAGACCGTGGATATGAATTTCTTGAAGAAGATGCTTCAAGATTATGACATGAACTTCAAGGAGTGAGTTTTCTCAATCTTGTCTCACTTTCACTTCACTTTCCCTTCAGGGATATTTTACTAACAGTTCACTTCACAGGCGTTGGATCGACTTGTCTCAGGGAGTCGATCGAGGGAATGACAGCCTTGCCGGGTCTGGGATCGCAGGGTGCCTGACGCCGAAGGGCATCCCATTTGTGACCACCCGCGGGGGCCCCGTTTCTGGCACGGAGGCTCTTTCGTTGCAAGGTCTGCCTCTCGATCGAATGCTACTCACGAGAGAAACCCAAGCCGATTTGATGGACATGGCAGGAAATGCAATGACGAGTACGGTCGTGTGTGCAATCATGCTGGCTGGTCTGATAGCCGTGCATGAGATTCTTGACGACGACGAGGAGGGTTCAACCAACTCCAGCGACGCGGAGGCCAAGTCCCTTCTCGTACCCAGCGAGGCCCACAGCCTAGTGAGAAGCAACCTCCAAACCGCCGAAGCCCCTCTCGTCGACCATGCTGTTCTCAAAGCCAAGGCGGCGAGGAGCGTTCTGTGCTGCTCCTGCGAGAGACAGACTGGGGTTCAAGATTCAATTTATAGTTGCACACTGTGCGGGCATACCGCTTGCAGATCCTGTCGTGGAAATCCCACGCATTCGTATCTACATGTTTCGCCACTTTCTCGACAAAAGCCGTCAGAGTTTATAGCGAATATGAAGGGACTTGTTCCCATGAAGCTCATGCTGTCTGGCTTGTCCGACTTGGATTTCGAGACGTTTAGACCCCTTTACCCTATCGACAACCTCTCCCAGTTTTGGCCCGACTTTATTCTGTGCGTCAAGGCAGCTGTGCACGACGTCTTTCGGTTTTTCGAAATCAAGCGCGGAAGAAAATGGCGAGTCGTTTATGACGGTACGCATTCCAGCTTGTTCCTTGATATCGGTCCGGACTCCATCCAGTGGCTCTTGTACGCAAAGCCCCCGAAGTCCGCGAGCACGAGAAGTATCATCCGAGAAGTGCTAGCCAAGCCAATTGCCAGAATGAGTCCCACCTCTGGGTCGTTTGTCGAGGGTACATGGGAAGTTTGTTCACCCGTTAGCACCCTATTCTTACTTCGAATTTCTGGCCGAGGCTACCAAGTTCGATCATTTCAATCGGAGTGTGGTCTCAAAGCTGCTAGATTCGTCGATGGAAAAGTCTGGGACAGCATTTTCGTTGAAGGATCAGATCACGATGTCGCAGTTCTCGATTTTGACGTCCGAGGAATTTACCAATTCCTCCCTGAGTGTGGAACAGCGCTTGGTGCATTGTACAGAAAAGAAGCCACCGCCCATGCGCCTCCAATGTTCTTATTCCTTGACCCAACGAAGACTGGACCCCCTGATGAAGATGCCTGTGTGTTCGCTCTCGACCACAGCCGCCTTCCTGGATACGATGTGAGAATGACGATCGCCGAGTTATCCTCAGCTTGGAGACCATTGAATGTCACTGTGGATTCGCAAGATGTGAAAGCTTTCTGTCGTCGATGGGCCAAGGTCCCCGAAGCGCAGTTGAACATTTGTCCTGCCGAACAGATTACTCTCCACACATTGCAACAAGGAATCCAAGTCTCGATTGAAAACCAGCACTGTCATGATGCTTGTATCACCCTCGCCTCGCTGTCAGCGGCAACAGCCATTCTCAACCTGCCCGACGCAAATTCCGATTGGCAAGCATGGAATCCCGAGGTCTCTATGAGAGAATTGAAAGGTCTCGCCTGGTTGTTCCCAAAGATTGCCGCGTGGTCCGACTTCGAAGACTGGAACGAAATCATCCGTCCAGACCGTTCAGACCCTAACCGTCCTACAAATGGCAATTGCAACACCTGCAACCCACCCACCCCCAGAATCCTTTGGGGCCGCGACAACAAAGACCGAATCATCCCATACGAGAATCCCCAGGACGCTGCCGTCTATGAGCGTGACATCAAAAACCGACCTTCGCCATTTTTGGTCTTCAGACGAATCAACGAACACGGAGACGCTGAATTGCGTTTTACCCTCAATGTTCAAGCTCTGACGCACCAGGCACATGGAAAATTGGTTGGCGCCTCAAGCCGTGAGAAAGTAACATCTCGCTGGCGACTTCTCCCTCATGCATACGACATGGCTCAAATAACTCCTGGTGAAGAGACCCCTGGCCAAGAAACAGAGACGTTTACCTTAAAGAGCAACGACAACGATAGTCCTTCGCCACAGCCTCCTAACTTTAAATTCGAGTTGCGTGACGAACAGCTTCGATCATTGAGCTGGATGATCTCACAAGAAGCAAAAGACATGGAACCATTCATGGAAGAGGAAGTCGAAGAATCCATCCTCCCCTTGATGCCCTGGCGCGCCGAAGTCAAAGCGACAATGCCAAAAGTCGTTCGCGGTGGCGTGCTAGCTGACGAGGTTGGATATGGCAAGACGGCTGTTATTCTCGGTCTCATCGACGCGCAGTATGAAAGTGACTGCAAACCCCTTGAAGACAACGGGCTTATTCCAACAAAAGCAACCCTGATCATCGTGCCCAGCAACGTCTTCAAGCAATGGGTTTCGGAAACTGAGAAGTTCCTTAAGGGAAAATACAAAGTGTTGGCGATATCGTCAATAAGCAAGATCACCATCCGGGAAGTCGAAGATGCAGATATTGTGATTTTGTCATGGAGTATCCTGGCGAACGACGCATACTACAGCCGACTTCAACAATTTACCGGAACACCCCAGGCTCCCGCAAAATCGAGCGGAGGAACAGGTCGAAATTTCGACAGCTGGTTCCACGACGCTCGTGCTTCCTTGCGGGAGTCTGTTGAAATATTGAAAACAGAAGGGCCTGAGGCGATGCTCCAGCAATTGGAGGCCAGACGTCGCCGAGTTCAAGAGACACAGGCCGACTTCACCTACGTGCCCTCTCGACGCCTCCGTGGCCAGGCATTTGCTGATGCTAATAATGGTCTTGAAAAGTCTAATGCAGGAGCAGAAGAAGATTTGGATTCTGAATCTGACTCGGGTTTCGAGGACTTCGATGCATCTGATGCGGGACGCTCGACAGGAGCAGCGAGTTCTGTGGGCCAGCGGAAGCGGAGGCACGTTAGGAAGTCAGTGGAAAGTTCAGGGGGAAAGCGACAGAAACGCCCATCGACGGACCTGGCAGAAGTGAGCGATGACAAAAAGAGACGTGAAGCCGAACCAAAAGCCGGGAAGGATGACCGCAAGGAGTTTGATATCAAAAAGAGCGCCAAGCAAGACTGGCGCGATGTCAAAGCCGCATTCATTCACGCTTTCAACTTCAGCCGTTTGGTCATCGACGAATACACATATGCTGGGGAAGAAAGACAGGCTTCCCTGCTCTCATTGCAGGCACGCTCTAAATGGATCCTTTCCGGAACGCCAGCTCTTCGTGAATTTGCCGACATCAAGAGTATTGCGCGTTACCTTGGTCTACACCTTGGTGTGGACGACGATGGCGATTGCGACAGGCCGACACACAACAGCAGAGTACGAAACATCCGGAAGAATTACACAGCTGTTGAGGCATTCCAGTATTACCAGGCCCCCCACAGCAACGCCTGGTATCAAAACCGCCGAGAGCATGCTCAAAGATTCCTGGACCAGTTTGTGCGTAGGAACATTGCACGCATCATACAAATTCCCTTGACAACAAACCTTGTCATCACCGAACAGTCCCCTACTGAAAAGACAGCGTACGATACGTTGTTCCGCGCCGTCAAAGAAAACAAGAGACGGATCCCTGGTCCCCTGAACACCATTTTGTCCAAGAGCCAGTTCCCCCAAGAGGCTCTCATCATGTCCTGCGTCACAAGTCAAATCGGACAGCCTCCATGGAACCTCGAAAAGTGCCGCAAAGGCTCGCGGAACGACAAAAAGAAATCCGCCGAGATCTGGACTAAAGTGGACTCGATCAGTCGACAAGCAGCGACTGTCTGGTGTCGCGAAATGAACAATACCGATCCCGAAGACTGGCAGAACGCCCTGAATGGTGTTGCCAAGGTTGATTTCGGGGACGCGGAACTGAACAGAAGATTCAACGAACTCCTAGAGGGCATCATCCGCTCATACAGCGAATGGAAACTCGCCGAGCAACACCGACCAATCGAAGGTTTGCTCCAGCAGCGATTCCAAAAGGTCCTGAACGCGAAGAACAGCAACACAACCACTGGAAGACGTCCTCCCAGGGCTGCAGACAATGGAGGAACCAACGATACGTCTTGCAATTCGGTTTGGACGGCTGTCGAAAAAGCCTTGTCCACTGATGTCACCTCTCTCTTGAAGCAAGTCCTGGAGATTGATCGGGAATGCCGATTCTACGAGCACCTGGTAGAGATCCGAACCATTGGAATCCCACCATGTCAAGGGTGTGAGAGTGATTTGCAAGAAAGAGAAGAGGTCACCGTTCTCAAACCCTGCGGTCATGCCCTCTGCAAAAGCTGCGTTGCAGCCGCGATCACCCAGACACACAAGCCTTGCCCCATCGTTGGATGCAGTGGCCATATTGTCCAATCGAAGGTTGTACCCGGTGAAATCCTTGTCAGCGAAGACCAGGCAATCCAGAGCACCAAGCTCAACAAGCTTGTTGAGATCATCCGTAATGTCCCAGAGGACGAACTCGTCCTCATCTTCGTGCAAATCAACCACCTGTTGCCTGTGGCATCGAATGCCCTCAAAGCAGCGAACATCGACCACCGCATGGTCACACAGACCAACTTGAAGGGAATCGATGAGTTCAAAGAGCCCCCCAAACCAAAGAAGGGCATCACCCAACCACCTTCCAGACCGAAGGCTTTGATCTTGAATCTAGGAACCTCCATGGCAGCTGGATTGTAAGTTATTTATCTCTTCTGTTATCGGTTGTTCTTTGTTTGAAACCATACTAATCTGGCTGATATAAAGGAACCTCCAATGCGCAAATCATGTCATCTTCCTGTCACCATATTTCACCGCCTCTCACCATGACTATGATTCGGGCATGACCCAGGCAATCGGGCGTGCGCGGCGATTCGGGCAGGAACGCGATGTCCATGTCTATCATTTGCTGGCTAAGGAAACATACGATGTCAACGTTTTCCAGAAGGCTCAATCAAGCAAGCTCGTTGAGCGTCAAGGTGTCCCAGCTTTGGTTCCAGAAGGGTCAGTGTTACCAGACGATGTCGCATACGAAGGAGAGGAGCTGCCAGAGTAGGCCCCCATCCCTCTAAGGCCTACCACAGGTGCCATTGGTGCGGTTCGATTTTATATTCGCCGGCGACCTTTTTTACTCATATTAAAATTCGCTGGTCGACGAGGTCGACACGGGTGAATATTGTATGTAGTACCTGCAATACATACTTCTGTTCTATAAACTTTAATCCCGGTGCCTCTTACTCCTCGCCCTCTTTGTTGAATGTAGACACATATTGATGATGTTTTCTCCTACCAAAGGATTATCTCCTATGAGCTTCAACATCAAAGGATGGATTACGACATATCTAGGCATATTGATCATCTCAGCGGCCCTTGTCCACATCTTAGGATCTTACCCACATCTCAGGGTCCTTGATCATCTCTGTTGCTAGTCTTCGGATAGCTTGCTCATTGTTGTGCGTACAATCCACGAGAGTGAGACAAGAAGATGAAGAACAAGAAGATGAAGAACAAGAAGAAGAAGAAGAAGAAGAAGAAGAAGAAGAAGAAGAAGAAGAAGAGGGTTCCGATTCTCTGAAAACCATGGAAGTTGGATATTTAGTTAACTGTGGCTATGTGCCCCCTGAAAACCAAGTCATGGGGATACAATTCCGTGCCAACACTTGTCGCCTGTCTACCAGGAAGAATCTTGTGGACTGGAGCACCTGTTGAACTCAGAGCCTATGTAGGCTGTTGGTCGTTTCGATAATGACATGCTATACAAGTCTACGATGTATATGCCCTAACTAAGCCTGCGGATAATGTTGAAGTGGATATCTCAAATGATAATAACTATGCAATGCAATACATTACTCCCATAGGTACAGCAGAAATGAGCAATATCTTGTACAATGGACTCACCTGTCTACGGTCAATAGCCGGTACAAGAAAAGGAGGAAATGGAAAAAAAATCTGCGATTGGTCCTGCCGTATATCCCACAGCGACTGGGCCAGATCTGTATCCGGGCTCCAATCACACAAATAAGGACCAGGAACAAACGTACTGTACATGGTATGTTGTAGACAGAAAAAAAAAATAGGACGCCTCAAGAGTGGTTATGATTCAAGGCGCCTTAGGGTGAAGGGCGCAGTGGCCTCTGATCATTCCCTGGGTTGACCGCAGTGGCCCAAGGCGGCTTTTGCTCATCCATTCAAAAAAGAAACACAACCATTATAATATCCTCCCCATCCGGAATTGACCCACGGCAATGAAGAGCTCTTTTAATAATTTTCCTCTTCGTGCTTTCCTATTGCTTGGGGGTGGCGTCCAATGCATTGTCCTTGCGCATCATCGTCTCCGGGTTCCACACTGGCACGTCAGTCAAGTTGGTCAGGCCGGCGCTGTTCTCGCAGGTATTGCGCCCGCTTAGCGGGCCGGGGGCGGGAATCTTGGTGCCGGCACCGGTAGCCGTGGCGGAGTCCTTAAGGGCTGTCAGGATGGCCTTGATAGACTCGGGGGTCAGATCCTCGTAGTAGTCATCATTAATCTGGACCATGGGGGCGTTAACGCAAGCTCCCAGGCATTCGACCTCGATGTATGTGAAGAGGCCATCCTCGGTGGTGTGGCCGGGGGTGATTCCGAGGTGTTCGGTAATGGCCTTGACAATGGCGGTACTACCGCAGCCGCCGAGCTGGCAGGGGGTCTATAGGATTGCGAATTAGCAAGAGCAGGAAAGAGCCTTGATTTCAGGTACGTACCGTGGTGCAGATCTGCACGAAGTACTTGCCAACCGGCTCGCGGTTGTACATGGTGTAGAAGGTCGCAACCTCGTAAACACGCATTGGGGGCATCTCGAGCATGCGAGCGACTTCGTTCATGACACTGATGCTGGTGAAGCCGTGCTGGCGCTGACCGAGGTCAAGCAGAGGCATGACGGCAGCCTTCTTGTACTGGGGAGGGTAGCGCTTGAGGATCTCATCGGCGAGTGTGAGGTTCTGCTCGGAAAACTTGAACGGGATGGTCGGGTTGTTGTTGGGCTTGTTGCGGTGCTATTGGAGACAATGCAGTCAGTATATGAGTCTTTGATTCCCTGATCCCGAGACGCAATTGGCGCCTGAAGCACAGGAGGGGTCAAAGGAATACGCACCACCGAAAGGGAGTCGCTGAACCGTTGCGAACCGGCGGAGAAGCCTCTGTATTGGGGTTTGGGGAGCTGGTGGACCAACTGGCGGCCGACCCGTGGGACTGAGAAGAGCTTAGAGGCCATCGCGGGCGATGAGTGAGGGTCAATTGGGGGGAGATGAGGTTGGAGGTTGGAGGAGAAGTCAAGTTGACGAGGCCTTTTACTCGGGGCGGGCCCTGGGCAAATCAGCATCCAGGGATTACTACCGCCTTACCAATCCGCTGCCATACAGTTGCCCTTCAATGCAATCAACACAACACTCATTTATTGAGACGATGATACTCTCGAATTATTTATCGCTTGAAATTACTTGGTATTCATGGACGTATACTGTGGGGCTGACAAGACAAATGCAGAACAAGATGACCACCGTCCCAATTGCATCACCGTATTGTGCCGCATCCCATCAACCACATCTTCAGTCGACCAACTAGACATTCTCCATCTTATAAACCTCATAAGCAACCTGCTCATACGGATGCGCCGAGACCAAAGCATCAACTGCGTTCAGCATAATGCCCCGGCCAAGACACATAATCTCAACCCTGACCTCCTCGCACCGTTCCAAAGCACCGACAGTTCCGACCGCCGGCACTGCCCCATTGCCGGGCAGAAATTGGCCTGTACCAACAGTCTGGAAACAGACTTTGGTATACTTCCCACCTGGGAATGACCCTGCGCCTGTGGCGAAGATGGCATCTTTGCAGGCCTCCACGTTGGCGGTTGGGACGAAGAAGACGAGCTTGTAGCGGTCTGGAGTGGATGTGGACATTTTGTGCTTTGGATGGATGTAGCTTTGTATGCGACTTCGTTCGGAGAGATTAAGTAGTCCTGCGCTTTTCTGGAAGTTTGTTCTCGGGTTGGTTGCGAAGTACGATGCAAGACGCAGGGTATAAAGTGTCTGGGAGCGTAGTTGCGGCCGGAAAGTAGACCTCGTTAGGCTCCAGCTACCACAAAGGATGTTTCGGGGCATGAAATACTGTGTCGTGCAGCGGGGTCGACTGTCAGACAACAACAACCTTCCAAGGTTGGAAGTGCGCAAGTGAGTCATTCAAGGCATGGAACCAACTCAGCCTGATTTACAAGGCACCAGTGATATCAGCTATTCCCGAACAGGCTCAAAATTCCTTCCAGGGTACTTCATCGAGAAGTGCATGCGAATGAATATATAACTTGTTATTCTCCTGGTATATACCTAAGTTGAAAAATAGTATACAAGAGTGTTGAAACACAGGGTATCAGATGCACCGCTCACGCCTACCACAGCCACAACTCGAACAGAAACCAAATACATCCATCCACCAACAGACCGGCGTTTATACAGCAATAGTTTGCATGCGTGAATATTTGCTGACATGCTCCTCAATACTTGCCAGCATCTCCGCCTTGCGAGAATCCTCGATCCAGCTCTCTTGGACACTATTCTCTGCAATGATCCTCCACTCCATCATATTCAGGTTGAAAGCCTCCTGTACAGCGCAGTAGTTATCAAGAATATAGCCACCAAAATAAGCAGGATCATCACTGTTAATCGAGAACTTGACTCCAGCCTCCAAGAATCGCCGAATAGGCAGCTCCTTCACAGAGGTGACACAGCGCAGCCGCACATTCGACAACGGGCAGACGGTAAGCAGGATACTGTCCCGCGCCACACGCCGCATCAACTCCTCGTCTTCAACCAGGCGAATACCATGATCGATACGCTGGGCACCCAGCTCAAGCGCAGTGCTGATATAAGTCGGATCACCTTCCTCGCCGGCATGCGCCGTGAGCGGGATATTCTTCTGCGCGGCTGACGCATAAATCTCGCGGAACATGTCTTTCGGCGGGCCAACTTCTGAAGAAGACCAGCCGAGTCCGTGCACAACGCCAGACTCAAAGTGCTGGTGAGCCAGGATCTCGTCATAGACTTCCTTGGCCGATGAGACGGGGAGATGCCGCACGAAACACAGGATTAGTCGTGTGCTTAGACTGAGCTCGGTCTCGGCGCGCTTGCACCCCTTTGAGAAGCCTGTGACGATAGTCTCATATGGTACACCGCGGCTTTGGTGTACTTGCGGGTCGAAGAAGACCTCCGCGTGGTGGACGCCGTCTGCGTGCGCCTTTTGGAAGTATGCCCAGGCTAGATCGGCAAAGTCCTGTTCCTTGCGGAGGACGGCCATGCCTTCGAAGTAGAAGTGTAGGAAGTCGTCCAGGTTACTGAAGTGCTCGTAGCGTTGCTTGAGTGTCTCCACAGAAGTATAGACTGAGTCGGTCGGCAGGGTGATACCATTGCGCGTCGCGAGCTCGAAGATGAGTTCGGGCTCAAGGGTGCCCTCGAGATGGACGTGGTGTTCACATTTAGGGAGACCCTCGAGAAACTCGTGCAAAGGAGACTGACACATTGTTGCGGGTTGCAGTAAGTAAGGTTCTTTAGGTGTGCGGATTTTCTAGATGCGGGACGAGATATAAGCGCCGGACGAGTTTCCTTTCTCCCCCGCTGGTATCTCAGGTTATCATGGGCCTTCTTTTTCGTGACACGGCTGTCTTTTCTCCGTGGACTTTTAATCCCAGAATTAGGCCCATCGATAAGCTTTCGATCCGGAGGTCTCCGAATTCCACATCGAATGAAGGTCAACAGGATTTACCAAACGGGTTTTAAGTCCAAGAGACTTCACTCACAGATCCTCTATACACTACATGAAAACAAACCTGGATCATACACATTATTGTATGTTAAAATGTTAAAATATATTTGAATCTAGTATTCACACTTTTTAAACCTCTATCTAAACCCCGAAAGCACCCAAGTCTTGGAATAAAAGAGGATATACGTAATCGTAGCCCATCTTCAGGGCTAAACCCGCAGTTCGGCACCAGCAGCCTTTCGGAGCCGGTTCATGACAGCCGCAGCCAGGTCACCCTCGCGATCTGACACGCCCTCCACGTAGATAACATCGACATCAAGCTCATCCAGCCCGCGTAGGGCGGCAAAGAGACCATGCGCGATGGAAACTACATCTGAGCCAAGATGGTAATCATATGCCACCTTCATGCGGCTACTGAAGTTTCCATCCTCCAGCACGGGAATCGGGAAACTGACAATGTTCCCAATGGGAGAAGGCACAGGGCTCATGGTACTGGCGATGTCATCTTCTGGAGCCAGCTCCAAGCCGAGCTTCCAGTTTCGCGTGCGGATAATCCCAATTTTGTGTGCGCCAATGGCTGTATCTTTCAAGTCCTTTATGACATGATTCATCACTCCGGCTGGGTTTGATGACGGCTCGAAGAGAATAACCCGTGCCTTTGGCGAATAGTGGCGGTACTTCATGCCCGGTGCGCGCGGAACCTCCTTCACGTCTAGCGTGCCGTCCTTGTAGCCGACTGCTACATTTTCCCACCCTTCGCATTTCCGTATTTCGTCGATGCCGATGCCGCCGGGGCGTAGAATCGCTGGTGGGTCGCATAACCCGTCCACTACGGTGCTCTCGACGCCAACGCCAGATGCACCGCCATCAAGAATCATGTCGATGCGGTCTTTGAGATCGTGGTATACGTGTTGCGCGGTTGTTGGGGACGGTTTGGTGGATGCATTTGCAGATGGCGCGGCGAGAGGACGGTCTGTTGCATGGATGAGTAGACGCGCCAGTGGAGAAGAGGGCATGCGGACGCCGAACGTGGTCAGGCTAGAGGTGACCTCTGGTGCCAGTATGGATCCGAATGGGTTAGGTAGAATGATTGTCAGTGCGCCGGGCCAGAATCTATCGATCAGAGGCTTGTAGATCGGGGGCAGTGCGATTGGCGGTGTTTTAGTTGAGCTAGGACTGCCCTGGGAGCTGGGATTAAGGAGACGCTCAAGCATGTCGAGTGAGTCGACATGAACGATTAACGGGTTGTCCGAGGGCCGCTGTTTGGCGCGGTAGATTCCTTGGACAGAAGAACTGCGCGTGGCGTCGGCTCCTAGGCCATATACTGTCTCGGTAGGAAAGGCGACGGGGATGTCACTAGACCGGAGAAGTTTGGCAGCTTCTTCGATGGCTTGCGACTCGGGTGTTTTTTGGCTGCGCTCCTTCTCCCACCATTCCGCCAGAGATAAATCGCCAGGCCCTTGGCTGAGCCGCTGGACGGGGACAACTCGCGTTTTTGTAGACATCGTGGTCAGGAATCTGGCACAACTGCGCTGACAGTGGCCGGCAAAAGCGCGAGGGAAGAGCAACGTGATGTTTGAGAAGACCTCGACGACGCACCATTCAGGCGCACACTAGCAGATGAGGGGCGAAACGATGCCCGAGGGGCCGGGTTCTGGTTGCGCGGGGCAAAAGTCTTTTTCGTCCTCGGCGTAAAATCGGGAGTCGTCTCTAGGGTACGCGGTTGACTATCATTCTGCGCAATACCGTCAGAAGCGATAAGAGGCCCTATATTAAGATCACGAAGAAATCGCTTCGGGTCATGACGTCGGATGACTCAGCGCATCGACACCGACAACGATATTATTATTGGCAATATATTTGGAAGAATAGGAGTTATTCATGATTGTATGAGGTTGAAATAAGTGCAGATGAACTAGTCGAAGCGGGGTTGTGGCTGATCAGCTGGCATAAAGAGACGAGGTTTGGTATACATCAGCTTGAAACCAATGATACCACCTGGTATAACCGCGTTGAATTGGATCCAAAGGTCTAATCTATGTGCTCTCTAATGTATACAAAAGACTCAATCATTTCTTCTTACTCTTAGCACCCCCTTTGCCACCTCCACCACCACCCTTTCCACCTTTGCCCTTGCCCTTATCACCACCTCCTCCGCTTCCAGCTCCTGCAGTCATGATGCGCACCTTGCCCACAACCATAGTGTTGATAATCTCTGTATCTTTCCAGCCTTTGATGAGCTCTCCCTCCCGTTCCCGGAGACGTTCAGCATCAGCACGAGAGATCCCGACATCTTCGGCGTGCTCCTTCTTGACCTTCCCAGTGGTGGTCTCGGACACCCACCGACCGATGATCTCCTTGACGGCCTTGCCCTTCTTCACGGAGCCTGGCTGCAGCTTGACTTTGTATTTGTAGCGCCCAAGGGCAGCCCATGGGGCGCACACTGGAATAGCAGCAATAATTTCGTCGTCCGGAGTGGGTGTACCCACCAAGGCTGGAATCCAAGTGAGATCCGCAGCTTCTGCGGCAGCTGTCTCCTCGTTGTAGTCGTCCGTTCCATTTTCCGTGAATTGGGCCTGGCGTTTGCGCTCGGCTTCGGCGGCACGCTCATGTTGGGCCCGTCGTCGTTGCCTTTGCGCCTCGGCCTCTCGCTCACGCTGTTCCTTGGCTTCAGCTGCCTTGGCTGCCTTAGCGGCTTTGCCTTTGTTGGCACCCACCAACCTAAGAGCAAGTTCCCGCTCATCTTCGTCTTGATGAGCATACTTGGCAGCCGCGCGCTTGTCTTTCGCCCGCTTGCCGCGAGTAGGAGCGATGCGTGGTGCAGCTTGTTTTTCTTCACCGGGACGGTCAAGAGGCTTGCCCTGTCTCAAGGTACGTCGCTCTCGAGCGTTCAAGTCCGGTTCTTCGTTTTGCTCGGGCATAGAATTTTGACCTGCTGTTGTTGTAGTTTCTTCTCCCCCCGGCTGTTCTTCTGCAACTTCTTGCTCCAGCTCATCCTTCGGTTCATCTTCCGGCTCAGACTCAGGCTCCGATCCTTGACTTGGCCGAGAGGTCAGGGGCTCCGAATTGCCTCGCTGAAGAGGGTTTCTGGTGGCAGCTTTCTCATCTTCATCCTCCTCTTCAGATCCCACATCTTCCCTCTGTGCCTCTTCTGTGGCCTCTTCGGTGGTCTCTTCGGGGGCCTGTTCGGGGGCCTGTTCGGGGACCTGTTCGGCGGTCTCTGTCTGCCCTAGGGTTTCTGGCTCCACGACGTCCTTCGGCTCGGAAGGTTCAGCCTCATCCACAGGAGTTATAGCGGCTTGCGGAACATCAGACGTGTCAAATCGCTGCTTATGGTTCCGAACGCTTTCCTGGCTGATTTGGAACATAATACCAAATCCAAGCACCAGTTGCGACGGGGCCAAGAAGTTCTTCTCTCCCTTTATTTGGAAAACACCCGTCGGCATGATTCCGCTACCGTTCTCTGCGATTTTCGATACCTGATGAGCATGCGCCCACCAAGCAGACATGACAGCCTTCGAATCCCAAGCACTTGAAGTCGCGACGCAAAGGTTGCCGGCTTGGGATAGCGTGCTTGGAGAAATCGGTGCATCTGCACTCCCAGCTCGGTTCTTCACCACGATTGGCGTCGCACCTTCGAGGTCAGCATGCACAAAGATATCGCCCTTGGACAAATAACGCCGGTAGAGCAATTCGCTTTGCATAGCATCCCGTGCACTATTAAAATCAGTAAATGCCACCCACCGGTGCTGAAAGGGGCCACATACCCTATGACCAAATAACCCTCTGAAGAAATGAAAAAGATGAATTTCTCGAACCAGAATGGCGTCCGAGCCTGTCGAAGCACTTGCTTCTCCTTCTTCAAGCCTCGCTTGAGGTCGGTCGTCACCTTCTTCTCGTGACTCTTCAATGCCTTCGCAGACGACTGGGTTGTCCTGTGTTCCTTCTCCGAGGCTTGCTTCTTCTGGTCATAGTATTGCGATGCGTTTGCCCATGGGCTCAGACCAAGGTCAATGTCTATGGTCAATAGCTTAGACTCTCGTTCTGCACGGCCTGTCTCTTGCTCTGCCTCAGTCTCCGAGTCGGAGTCTGATTCATCGCTGCTAGAAAACTCCTCGTCTTCATCCTCGTCGTCACCGGCCTCTCCAAGAAGTAAGGTGACCGTGTTTTCGTACAGTTTGAGGGGCAGCTTAATGGTCTGCGCCACTGGATTGCCGCGACCCTGTTCCATCTCAATCAGGCGCGCAATTTCACCCCAGTCCATTCCCTGGGCCACTAATCCATTGACAGCATCCATTGCCTCCTGGACTCGGTAGACATTGTCCTGAATAGCATCCGCTTTACGGATGTGAAGCTCTTGTACACCCCTGAGCTCATCAATCCGCTTTTTGTGCTCTGATCGCACGGATTCGAGCTTCTTCTTGGCTGCCTCCTCACGCTCTGTCAATCGCGACTCGAGACGCTGAGATTCAAGAGATGAGAAATATTCATCGACCGTGGCATTGAAGCGCTCGAACTCCAGAATCTTAATTCCTGGTTTGTTTTCAAATTGTCGAGGTTTGAAAGGGTGGAAGTCTTCATACAGCAGACCCGGGGCCTTTGACGAAGTCTCTCCTTCCGGGATAGGTCGCGTGTCTTCTTTCGCAACAATGTAGCCCGGATGGCTGTCGCCAGAATCAAAGGTGTTGGAAATTCGCCGCGATTCTTCTAGCACTTCTTTCACGGCCTGCAACAGATCTTCGCTCCCCAACACTCGATCCAGTGGAATTGCAGTATCAAATTCCTTGATCGCAAAGACGTGGTCTAAAAGCAAGGGAGGGTATTCAGGAAAGCCTTGCGACAATGCCTTGCGCAAAACATCCGTTCCCTTTTTCTTGGACTTTTTGGGTGCATTTCCCTCTTGGGCGAAAAGCGCCTGTGCCTTTTCTAGTGTCTGTAGAACTCGATCCGCTGTGATGTCTGGAACCCCATCAAAGTTCTGTTTATTAGACACAGTGTACTTGAGTCCAGCCTTGATCTCTTCCTGGCCCACACTGGCGGCAACCTGGCGGAAGACGGCAAGAATGTTGTATTCGCGGTCCGTCAAGATAATGTTGCCACCGGCAAAGAATTCGAGGAAGATATGATAGGCGCCGTCACTGAAAGAGAAGTCGATGATGCGATCTGTTCCAATTTGGGAAATTCCTGTAATCCGACGAGACTTCAGGTACTTTCGAAGACGGGTCACAAAGGGCGAAGGCGTTGTTGCCGCGGTTCGCGAATATTGGGTGACATGAGTGCGAAAACCGGAGTCAATAATGAGTTGGCGTCGGTGGTCCGGCTTGGCGAGTTTGAAAAGGAATATACGCTAATAAGAATACTAAATCAGCTCCATAACCTTCGATGGCAGCAGAGAAAAGAATTGAGCGTACCGAAGACAGATCGTAGATGTTGGACACTCGGAGGTTGACACACTCCGACGCCAATTCCTGCGTGATGACCTGGGGTTGTTAGCGTGGCATCTTCTTTGCAGTATATTTGAAGATACCTTGACGTCCAAAGAGGAGAATCTTTGCTTCATAGCTGTGTTTATGAAGATAATGGAATTTTTGAGGGTGACGTATGCGGGGCTGGAACTAGCTGTACGAGGAAATCTACCATGCGAGTTAATACTGCCGGGCAGAAAACCAGTTATCTACCCCACTCACCCGTAGTTTGTAGAACCTGAACGCCGCGTGAATATGTAAACTTATGTTCTGTATGTGTTGAACCGGGATTTCTCAGTGTATAGAATTAAAGAAAAAATGGTGCATAATAGGGAAAGAGATAGGAGATTGGTCATCTTTACAGATTTGGTCAAGGCGGAACAAAGGGCGGTGCATACAGCAACCAATAAAAGCCAAGTATTTTCTCTCGGGGTCCTAATCTGGAATAGCGGGAATAGCGTCGCGTGCTATTTATCTACTTCAGCTCTCTAGGACCTTGGAACTACCGCCCATATGGATTTCTTTGGTGTGCAATGAGCTATACTTGCAAGAGACCCTAGGGAGATGCGTGATGATGTTATCTGCATTCCTGGCAATGCCTCTATTCGATCCATGCTACCCACACTCTCCGAAGAGGAGAAAATCCCTGGCGCTATCTGCAGGAACTACTGCTACCCTCCTCCTGAGTTTTCTTTCGTCGCTTTCCTCTGAGGCATAGTGCTATTCCATCTTTACAGGCGGCTACAATCAAGCCGGGTGACTGCTACAACCCGCTTACACCCGTAGTAGCCCAGTCCTTCGCTGGGGGCTGGTCACTGCCCCTACAGACGTACGCACCGTCGCATCCCTCAATGTTACCCTGGACACTACGAACCAGCACACGTCAATACCAATGAGAATATTGCTGGCAACATCTGGCGATGGTGCCCGTCAAGAGCCTCGAGATCCTCCTGGTTTAGTTATATCTTAGCAAGATCGATAGCACAATTCAGGAGCCAGGAGCTAAGACCTCAGAATTGATCGAAATTGCAAGGCTTGCCGGTATGTTCGGCATCACGGAAGTCGGATCAAAGTCGGTTTCCTCCTGAAAGAGATTCCAATTCCTCCTCCTACGGCCTAGGTTTGAAGGATCCGATGGCATTAACAACTTAGTCCAAGCCGACATCGTCCAAATTACCTCCTCCTTGCCGGTGTACCAACACAACGCGGCCGTCGCCATGAAGAATACCCCACGACGCCCTTTACTTAGCGTTAACGTGCTCACGCAATACATCCCCGCAGAGGACATCGATGGAACAGCGCTTGACAGATTCCTAGTGTGGACTAAGGTGGCCTGGCCCGGATGTAAACCTTGCCCCTATATTCGCTGGATTGCCAATTTACGAATCGGACACCGGGTGCGCTTTCTGGTGGCTGTAGCATCCGTTGCCGGATTCAGACCACCGATTCGCCAATGTAGCTTAGGAAGTCCCTTCGGTTGGAGCCGATCTTCTTGTCGAGGTCCAAGCCACACTCGGGACTAAGCTCTTGGGTGGCCTACGTCACGGACCCTATCACCTACAGACCAGTGTATCTGACTAAATCGTGATTTCGTGATGTGGACGGATACCCCAGGTTGTTCTTTAAGGTGCATTGCACCACTAGGCGTCTCCTGGTATTGTGCCATAAGAATCTCGAACTGAGAAATGAAAATCCATTGAGAAATGACTAGGCAAAAAACCTGGGGAGTACGATGTAGGCTCCAGCATCAAAGCTGGTGGTCAAGCCGGTCATAAGAGGTTCCGAGAAATAGAGTAATATGCGTGCACATAGAGGTATATTGGAGCTCTGCACTCAATGGTATTCCCGTAAATAACTTGGGTTAATTTGAGGAATCAAGAGTAGTGTCTTATTGAGATTTGTGGTGGGAAACTCTCTCAGTGGCCAGCAAAGAGTGCTCGAGTCATATCACTAACAGTCAATTTTTGCTTGGGATATTCAATTAAGTCAAAAATATTATTCTATTATGTCTATATAACAAATAGACGTGGTATTCAATCCATAGTCTGGCATTGTAACCTTGCCATTTCCAAAAGCTTGGATGTTCTCACATTCCAGTTAAATCTCATTCCACAGATCACCCAGGCACCGGGTTTGTTGATGCTAAAAGACAGTTACGATAAAGAATGCATTGTCTCTCCTGGTACCAAGCAAATAGATTGACGGTTGATAAATCGAGCAAGGGCGTCCTGTCTTGATCAACTCCTCCACTTTCATACTCCTAGTCTCCTATCATTATACCACCACTAAACCCACGTTCAATATCAATCCAAAATGAAGCTTACTATCTTCTTTCCCCTGGCTGCTTTCCTGTCTTGGGCTGTCGCTGATCCTCTGGATGATGCCAGTCCTTCCCTTGTATGCTGTCCCTGTCTGAGTATATAGTTCGACCCAGAAGACTAACAGCCTTTTCTTATAACAGATTCGATGTCTCAATGAAGCCTCTGCAGTAGCAGGCTGTATCTCCTCTGTTGACTACAAGTGCACTTGCCCAAGCCCAGCGTTCAAGGATGCGCTCGGTGCCTGTTTGGACGCTTCTGGTGGCCCGGCAGACTTCAAAGGTATATTCTCCTCCCCATTCCAATTTTGTTGCTATCTACTTTCTAACTGGTCTCGCATGTTTCGGATGGTTTGGAGACTTGGGCTAATTGTTTTCTTTTCTAGTTGCTGGTGAATTGCATAAGGAACGTTGTGGAGAATCGCCGCCTCAATAAAGAGGGTATATATAATTTGATGTCCATCTGATCTTCTTTTCGAGGGAATGGACATAGCAATGGGTAAAGAAAAATGAATGACTTAATTTAATTCCTAATAGCAAACGTAGATCTGATTAGTCCAATGTTGTTGGTAGATGTAGAATGCATCCACGGAATATATACCCCGAACACATAAGACTAACTTCCGTCTGTTTTTATTTCTTGCGCTCGAATAACGCCCATCTTTAATAATCCGCGTGCATGCGACTTGAAAACTCGAGAGAACAAATAATGCAGCTCGAAGGACAATGTTATGCAGCCTTGTGACTGTGACATGACCCATATTCTAGCCCTAACTATTCTATCTTCTCTGATCATCGAAAAAAGCCCATTATGGAGTTGGGGGTCTAGACCTCCGCTAGTTTTGCTATTTTGGAGATACGGTTGATATCCACCAAATGACCGCACCTCGCATGATCCGTGCAAAGTCGGAAAAGCCTAGTGTGCCTACTCCAGGGCCGGGAACGAAAAGATTACATAGTTACGGTACTGCGCAGGCAGATGAGCAGTTCTACAGTGCAATATAGGCGGGCAAATGAAAAGACCCCTGGAAGAACTCCATCATTGCGATTGCACGATATTGATATCAAGATAAATGGGACAAGTTGTAAAGACAATAAGAACATTCAAGTATTTTCGTTCTGAACTTCATATTCTGATCAACCCATCAACCATTTAAGCGACGTTCTCGAAAGCAACGGGGAAGCGCTTCATGTTCTGCTCAACGGGACCGTGGCCACGGAGGAACTGAACGTAGGCACCGTCCTGGAGGAGCTTGCCCTCCTCGCGGAGCTGGACGTACTCCTCGCGGCGGACGGGAGTGAAGCCCCAGTTCTTGGAGACAATGATCTTTTGGCGACCGGGGAACTTGTACTGAGAGCGGCGGAGGGCCTCGAGAGCGGTAGCACGGTGGGCGTCACGGGTGCGGACGGACAGAATGATCTGGCCAATGTTCACACGGGCGACGAGACCCTGGGGCTTACCGAAGGCACCACGCATACCGGTCTGCAGACGATCGGCACCAGCGCAAGACAACATCTTGTTGATACGGACGACGTGGAAGGGGTGCACACGGACGCGCAGGTGGAAACCTTCCTTACCGGCGATCTTCACAAGGTACCTATTAAAAGTTATATGAGATTGTGTCCATGGATGTCAGACGAGATGGGAGCGGATCGAGTGACGTACTTGTTGGCGCAAATACGGGCGGCTTCGAGAGCCTCGGAGGACAGCTGCTCGTACTCGTTGGAAACCAAGTGGATGCAGGTGGGGAAGTCATCCACGTTAGCCTTCTTACGACCAAGATCGAAGATACGAATCTTAGGGTCGGGAACACCACGGTTGAACCGGGACTTGGGGTAAGGCTGCATGTCGAAGACTGATGTCAGCGAAAACCGCCCATCTTAAAATTAAAGATCGAAAAAAAGTGC
The DNA here is from genome assembly GCA_911456345.1 of Penicillium egyptiacum. Taxonomy (NCBI): domain Eukaryota; kingdom Fungi; phylum Ascomycota; class Eurotiomycetes; order Eurotiales; family Aspergillaceae; genus Penicillium; species Penicillium egyptiacum. Next base: position 576,997 of record CAJVRC010000846.1, read on the forward strand.
ACAGACAGTGCCACGAGAATCACTCCTCATAGCAAAGGTGATATTCCGGTCATGGCGAAGTGGTCGTTGGCGATGTATTGATGTACACTCCCCACCAAAGATAACCCGCACAAATCTTCAAAAGCTCACGAAATCGAAATCGGCACGCACCTTGTTCTTGCAGTAGCGGTAACATCTCGCGGGACGACGGGCCATTTTGAGTGTTCGAAGGGTGGTGATGGCACTTCCTGCGAACTGGGTATTTGTCGGTGGTTGTCGAGGGTTCGGAAGGAGAAAGAGAAAAGAGGGTTTCGCTGTGGTCACGGGTCTTGATTTCCAATCAACTCTGTGGCAAAAGGGTTTAACCCTATTAATGCCTGAGCGCTCAGGCCCCTGAGCCAGGTTCAAGTTTTAGCCTTTTGATTGGCCCAAAACTTGCCCCACTAATCCCGTTTTGGTCCACTTTTATCGTGCTGATAAATGGGGCACCCGACTCTCCCGAGGTGTCTTTGATGCCCATGTGCACTTGAAAGGATCCATTATTATTTCCATTTTATTGTCTCGCATACTTCGAGCCATATCTTGGCTCGCTTGAGAAGCTAAAAATTCATCGACTCAACACTAAGATACAAATGACAAGTCCTTTGCTAGATATAGCTAAGAAGAAAGTAAAAAGTAGACTGACTTCTACCCACATATGCAGGTATGGATGCGACCTAGTCGCGTAACCTTGGAATCTTGGGAGGAACATGGCCTTCTTATCAGTCAAGGCTCGACAGTCCTTGAGGTCATCAGAGGTCACAAATAAACAGTCAATTTCGGAGCGAGGACTTTGAACTGATGGTACGTGCCTCTATTGACCGTCGATATCGCGACGATGCTATCTCCGACGCCAATGTCGTTGAGATGGTGGCCGTCCGCAATTCCACTGCAAACGCGGCCACTCCCAGCCACCATGTGCTTCTAGAACACGCTCACTGTGGGCTAGGAGTGACAGAATTGGTCAGCTGGATGTCATCGTTTGGGGCGATGCTTATTCTTATATTAGTAATGTAGCTGTAACTAACTAGATGTTGCCGAACTCGCTTACACCCAAGAGACGATCTCCATGCTCGGAGTTGTTGAAGACAAATACGGTGAGTTCTGTACGGGAACTGCTCAGTTGTTCATTGCATCAGGAAATGCCCTATGACCTATATCAGCATCTCGCTTTTATCCAAGAGTCGTATGCGAGGGACCCGGCATGAAGTGAAGAGTTTCAAACCGTTGCGAACGCAAACTTCTCTAACACGATGAAGCAGCATTTTAACGTATTTTTTTTGGTAATTGTATGTTCTGATATCCTAAGTCAGGTTAGTTTCGATTTCAATCGCCTAAGAAGCGCCGTCATAAGAGTCCATGATAAATGACTTTCCATAGGATCCTACGCAAGAGGAGAATGAGACACGTAACTGTGTAGATTTAGTGCTTATCTAGATACCTGGAACAATAGCCGTGTCGATCTCATAACTGTTGACGCTCTTTGAGGCTGAACTCCGGCTATCTACCCCGAACTCCGGGATCTATTCCGAAGACTGGAATGCGGACGATCCTTCAATTCCCATCGAGACCAATTCTATCCACGTTAACATTTTCACGATGAATGTCACCTGGACAGAAAGCATCTCTCAAGTACTTGGCTGGGCCTATTTCGTCCTGTGGTCGCTGTCCTTCTATCCACAAGTCCTACACAATCACCGCCGCCGCTCAACAGATGGCTTCTCCATTGACTTTGCTCTGCTCAACGTGCTCGGATTGTCTGCATACACAGTTTTCAATGCCTGCTTCCTCTTTTCGGCGGTCGTGCGTGCCCAGTATGCCCAGCGACACCCGCAGAGCCCTGAACCAACTGCCCAATCCAACGATTTCGTCTACGCCCTGCACGGAACGCTGATCTGTTGCTGGACCGGCAGCCAGTTTCTCTGCGCGCGGTTCTGGAACTTTGGTTCCAAGCTGCAGCGGGCGAGTACGTTGGCTCTCGTGCTCTTCTGGGGCTGCCTGGGGGTGGTCCCCCTCGCCGTTCTGTGGGTTATGGTGTCGTCGTCGTGGGAATGGATTGATGTGGTAAGAGGGGAACCTGCTCCATGGATCACTAACTAGCTCTAGAGTTAACATGTGCTGACTGAACTGTTCCATAAGGTGTACGTGGTCAGCATGATCAAGGTGTTCCTGACGGCCGTCAAATACACCCCCCAGGCGGTGATGAATTATCGGCGGCAGTCGACGACAGGGTTTTCCATCGCGGCGATTCTGCTAGATCTGTCCGGTGCCATTCTGTCGCTGATGCAGCTGGTGCTGGATTCCTCGTTGCAGTCGGACTGGTCAGGCGTCATTGGCAACATTGCCAAGCTCCTGCTGGGCAACATCACCGTTCTATTCGATCTAGTCTTTATCTTTCAGCACTTTTGTCTGTATCGAGAGCGATCGGCAGAGAATAAGCCAGGGCTATCAGAGCGCGATCCTCTCCTTGATAGCAGGAATGAGGCATAGATATGTACATTCATATGTCTGGGAACATTTATATAGATTTGCAACATAGCTGATCTTGGAATGATACAGAGAGCCTTTTGGGTCCGAAACATTCCTTTCCACCGGACGTACCATGTATAGTGAGGAGAAAAGAAGAAAGAAACACTATAGTGAGGTCTAATTCTAAATACAGATGGAGCAGATATCACCTGGGAATAGTGCTCAACTATGGAACTGAAAGTCTAATCGCTTATTTCCTTGATCGATAGTAGCGCTCAGATAAGTTGCCTTCTCCTCTGGTGTGAACTTGTCCCATTGAGCCTTCTTCCATTGGTCTCTACGCACGTAGTATACCTTTGCCAGAACATAGGCAGGGTGGGCTTTTCACTTCAGCCATGATTAGATTCAAACAAAAGCCAATTCAATGATCTCTGAGTTTAGCAAATTACTGATTATGGAATACAATGAGAAGGGATGTAATCCGCATTTATTCATTGTGGAGATATGCCGTCCCTTTCCCTGGCCGCAAACAAGGCAGATGGTGCATCGAAAAATCACAACAGCGAACCACCTGGGCAATGTTTCGGGAAATCAGGAATCGAGCTCCCACCTAACTTGCAGGGATCGTGACTTAGAAATTCTAAGTCCGATTAAGTCCGAAGTGGGATGCATCCTAAACTCCGTTAAGACCAATTCTCTGTTTGTGATATCTGATATCAGGTACTAATTAAGATGCCATCCATTGCCTTCCTTCAAAATTGACAATTACATTACAACACTTTTCATCCCTTAGACACAGACATTCCCACCATGGCCGCCGTCACTAAGCCCTTGATTCTGATCACTGGTGCAAACCAGGGCCTGGGATTCGCGACAGCACAACAGCTCGCTCGCACTAGCCAATATAATCTTCTTATTGCGCCCGCTCCCAGGAAAAAGCCGAAGGTGCAGTCAAGCAACTGCAAGAGTCTAGCACTGATGGCTCTTTGACGCCCATTGTTATCGACCTTGACCAAGACGAATCTATCACTACCGCGGCCAAGTTCGTTGAAGAGAGTTTCGGATCGCTGGATATTCTTATCAACAACGCCGGCATCAACAGATCGTCCGACCCAAACGCTACTCTACGTGAGAGCTACCGAGCTGTGTTTGAAACAAATGTATTCGGCGTGGCAGTGATGACTGCAACTTTCCTACCACTCCTACGCGCCTCGAAGTACCATGACCGACGTATTGTGAACGTAACGAGCGGCCTTGGTCAAATTGGCATCGCGTACTCGCCAACTTCAGAATATAATGCTAAGATGTGGGAGCTGCCCGTCTACCGTGGTAGCAAGTCTGCGCTCAATATGATTAGTGCTGTTAATGCTATCAATCTCGAGAAGGAGAACATTCTCGCTGTTCTAGCTGCCCCAGGCTTCTGTCGCACCAACTTCGGAGGTGGCCAGGGCGTTAAATCAGCAGAGGAGGGGGCTCGGCCTATCCTGCGGGCTGCTACTGAGGGTTCGCCAAAAGAACTATTTGGAAAGCTTGTGGACGATGAGAACACGTTGGTCGAGTTCGGCTGGTAGATTGCCTTGTTATGGGGATTGTGAGCGAGGAGACTAGCGATGGATTTATGAGATCTTGACAGGAATTTGTTAGGATGGGTGTTCGTGGTTGCCTGGCTGCTCAGGTCGTCTACAGGCGCTCCTCGTTTACGCAGACCTCAAGATACTTCTTGGATTTTGTCTCCTCTTACAGAATACAAATCCCTTCACTCTCTCTGATATTTCATCTCTGTGTCATCCTTCGAGCAAATGACGCCTGTCATTCAATTAGACCAGTATAGGAAAGAGGAGTGAGAATTTGCCACACCTCGGAACTCGTCAGATAGCGAGATTATGACCGGAGGGAGAAAGCTCAAGGCTCACTTTTTCCCGCGCACCTGAAGAGCTGTATGATTTGAAGAACGGTCCGAACGAGGTGGCCAATCTTGTCAAAGACCCGAAACAGGCTGCTGTGCTCAATGATACGATATGAGGACGAGACTGGAAATATGACAGCGATGGACAGAGGACCCTTGGCTATACCGGGACGGGGTATCGACATGGTTGGTGAGATACGATTTCCCAGCTGTTTGAGGATCACTGACCGTTTGGACTTCGATGCGGAGCAACCGGGAAATCAGAACCAGAGTTTGTTCTTGGGGAATGTGCCATGGGGTGCTGATGTTGATCAAGTTAGGAAAGAGCAGTGACACTTCTGGGATCGTATATACATATGTAGTTCATTCCTGTGAGCCGATAACTGGCACTCCTAGGAAGACAAGTAGTACTCCCAGGAGAATACTGTAGATTCACGTCGTACCAGGGAGTCCGGACAGATCAATAAACGGGATAGCCTATGAGTCTAGCTACCCAGAAGATAGGTGCCGAATATTCTCTTAGGGAATAGAATAAGAAAAGAGCACCCCTTGTTTGAAAACCGCGAAGTTGAATGAAACAACCAGCGTACGACAACATGTCATATTTTCGGGTAAAGACTACGAGTCTAAGCACCTCAGCTTTGTCAAATGGTACAAGCCCAGCGGATCATCAAGACCAGATCCAGAATCTTCTCTGTAGAAAGAATTGCCAAATAGAAATACCGCTGTTCACAATAGCATGTAGGTATCTTCGCCAGGCTGGCTGAAAGCGGAGAGCTAACTCAGATCCCAGCAAGCCTCTGCGGATCAGTGCTTGACAGGCCTTTGTCTCCTTCGCAGAGTCAATGAAGATGTTTTCTGTGTCCTGGATCATATCCTTTGTCTTGCGCTTGAAGTCGCGCTAGAAAGGCCATTGTAGGATAGACATTGTGCCAACAAGAAGAAAAAAAATCTTCGAAAACTTCATTGTGGTTAAGTTCTGGAAACTCCATTTCCCCAAACCGGCGATCCCATTCCGCGGCGCTGAGGATAACGTCGTCGTACGGTTCATGGCCATATACCATAAAGTAGTGTCCAAACCGCAAACTGTTTAGTTCTGGCGTAACAGAGACCGTAGGTGCCTTTCCATGGACCGGCAAGTATTGGTTGGGCCCGGGGAGGTAAGGCACCTTCAAGTGGTTGTCCAATGGTGCTGGCACGACCAAAACCAGTCAGTTTCAAGTTGAAGTTCCTGTCAAGACGACAGTTACTTGCATGCAGATCATTCTGACAAAAGCCCAATTTCTCCACATACTCAAGAGCTGAGGTGAGCTGTTGTATCCACCGAGCGATGAGAGCAGGATCCTCGTATCCTTTGACTCTGATAAGACGCCCTTGAAAACCATTTGTTCCTGTCTCTCGCTCCTGTCGTTCGTAAAAGCGAGGGGTGATTGCCTTTTTCGGGCAATATGATAGAAAAGATAGTCGGGGAATATGAGAAAACATTCAACAATATTCTGACATCGACTCTGGCCCTCATTAAGCCGTTTGAAAAACGCGAGCTCCTTGAGGAAAGGATACTCCCCTGCCTTTTCTTCAGGCGTTCGGTCGCAACGGACAGTTTTATCACAATAGTTGGAGTGACGTGGTAGATATAAGCGTCGAGTCCTTCGCCAACCAAGTTATGTTCTTGAGAGGACTCATGGCGAATCAAGACACATGTAATTGTAGTCGTAGGAGTCAGTATTTTGGCGAAGATAAACATAAGTAATACCTAGGTAATTGTTTGGGTGCGGCAAAATAGTTATGAGCGTGAGAAAGGGGGCTACCCAGGTAGGGAGGGTAGGCAGGGACAGCAGGAGAGAGAAGATCTTGACTTGAGAATTGGTGGCGGAATAATGTACCCTCTCGAAAGTTCGAATCACGCGCGATTGAGCTCATTCATGAGCTGGACCACGAAAGAGAAAGCCTCGTGCATGTAAAACATAGATATTTCTTCCACTTGCTGAACGCATTATACTAATTTTTTCTCCTTTTTCGCAAAAGAGCGAAAAAAGAGTAAAACTTTTAGGAGGCCGCGAGGTGTCAAACAGAAGAGGGCGTCTATCTCTCTCCTACAGAGCCGACACCGCAAAGGAGCCCAATTGACCAGCCCACCGAATTTCAAAATGTCCTCTTAGAATTTGGTGGGGTCTCTCCATTCTTTGCTTTATTAGGATCGTGCTGACGGATGGATTGCAGATAATGATAGGACTAAGAGTGGCCTCGGCGCGCAGTTCCCAGTTTCCGGGAATTCAGGTTTATCTATAAATGACTGTGGTTTCATAGACATGCTAATAGGCCAAAGGCTCGCTCGGAACTTCTACAGTAGACATTACTGACAAAGAGCCAATATCCTTCCTTCCTTCCCAACTCATGGGCTTTCTCCATACGTGTCACATCCATTTCCCTCATTTACAAGCTTTAGGCGGGCTGCTTTGAACTAGTGGGCCTAACCTACAACTTTCGTACTCTCTCGACAATTCGGCACCTCCATATGACCATATCGACCTTCAATTGCCTCCCTGTCAAATGTTAACATCGAGGTATCGAGGGAATTGTGTTATTCCTTCATTCGGTATCTTTAGCTGTTCTAGACATCAGGCAGCTCGGAAACCTTGGAAGGAAACGTCGCATTATTACATTTCTAAACACGAGGCCAGTACGTCCATCACTCAGAACGAGAATTTTTTGGCCAGTTCCTGGTTTAAGGCCTGTCGCAAGTATATCAATGCTGCCCTCAGCAAGGCACGAGTGGATGTAGCCCTTTCCCTCGTCTCCGTGTATTAGGACCGCAGGGGCGGTACTTGAATCTAAAACTTTCACGTTAAAATACTCATTTTCAAGAATGACGGCCTTCCCATTCTATAAGGAGAAAGGTAAGCAGTTGAAGCACGCAAAATATCCAGGATTCTAACCAATAAGGACTTCGCTTCCTCTTCCAGGCCTTTATCATCTTGTGCCTTTGGCTTTTGAAATACAGAGTCGTTGATTTTGTTTATGACACTTCTGACGTCCTTTGGTCGTTGGTTGTTCATAACGCTCCTGACGGTGCGCTGGTCGTTGGTTGTTTAGGGTGTGTGATGGAACTGGCTGTAAGATAAGAGGGGCGAGGGGCACCCAACTTCCCATCCAAGACTTAGTAGCAAATAACATGTAATTTTGCGTCACCGAGAATGGACATAAGGAAGGTCAAGAAAGACGTATAATTCTTATTCCAGATTCTTATACCAGACTTCTTTTCCTCTCCAACTACCCCTTCATGAAGTAGTCAGACACTGCAGACAATGCCGAGGTGGATGCTACACGCCGCCATGATTCGACTCGGAATATTCTGCTTTCTCCTATTTGCACTATGGCGTCCCACTGAGGGATCTTGATATTCTGCCGGAAGATAGGGAGTGGTGAACCGGGAGGGCGTCCCACCTAGCCAGGTTATTCATAGTATTTCGAACTTACCTAGGTATATACGCGGGAGTAGCCTTAGGGAGAATCATACCACGCATCGCTATGCATCCCGCTCCTTCAGATGGAGAATGTCATCTCAAGGAGCATATCAACAGAATTCCGTGAAGGTCTGAGGCCGAGTGGGTCAGATTTCTGTGAGACTATGGATCCACCTGGCGGGTTCCAAGGTTGGAGATCTCAATTACATAATTGTGGAGAAGGAAGTATGTTATTCCGGTGTCATGCCTCAGGCGTGATGAATCTCCTTTTCCGGAACGGGCTAAATGCGCTTGTATTGGTTCTTTCATGGGCTCATGCCATGTCAACACATGCAGTCAACGATAGTTAACCTGACAATAAATCCAACGTTGGAAGTTACACGATCTCCTTACTTCACAGCCTCGAGATTTTCCCTTTCCTCTTCCAGCAAGTCCTCTCGTATTGCTCCAGCCCCCAAAGCCGTTGCGTATTTTTAGATACAGTACTCCGTAGGGGGATCCGCATTCCCAAGAGCAACTTTGATTTAAGGTCTGCAACCATCACTTTTCTCAATTCCTCTCTCATTCCGAATTTCATGCCATTGTTTCCGATGAATTTCCATTTTCGACCAACCATGTGGCACGCAATCAATCTGTGACAGCTTTCAACCGCATTCCTGGCCTTCAATCTTCCCATACAAGCGCTCTCCACAAGGTGTCCACTAGGCTTTGACCGCTCTTAATTACACTTGCAACCCTTGAAATCTTCTTTTTTCTCCCGCCATTGAAGTATAATAAGGGGGTTATATACGTTTTATTTTTCTTATACATTTACCAGCGTCGGACTTGGCCCCTTTCACCATGTCAGCAACGCCTCGAAAGCCTGGAACTCCCGGCAGTTCCAGCAAATCATCAACCGCAGATCCGCACTCCAACAACGGGTCCACACGAGGGCATGCACGCTCGCCCAGCGCAACCAACGGTCTCAACCGTTCCCCCTCCTTAAGAGGTTCAACTCCCGTCTCCGCGCGCGCAGCTGCAAGAAAACCTGGCCGCTCCAATCTCAGCATGTCAAACGTACCACGAGTTTCCAACGACCCCTCCGAAGAAGAGGCGCGGGCTCAGAATGCCGCCCTCATTGAGGAACTGCGGGAACAGCTTCAAAAGGCGGAAACTGCTTCCGAACAATATCAAAAGCAGCTCGGCGTTCTGCAAATGCGCCTCGACGAGGCGATCAGTGAACAAACCAAGTTGGAGGACCAGGCTCACGAGCGAGATAGTCGAATCGAGGCCCTCAACAGTGAAATTCGGGACCAGGGTCGTCAGATCCGGGACCTTGAACAAAACCACGAGGCCGAGCGGAATGCTATGCTCCAAGAGAAAGAACAACAGACTAGTCGGGAGGAAGAGATGCAGGCGACTATTCAACGTTTGAAGGACTCGATAGCACAGAAGGACATGCGCATGAACGCAGAAGGGGATCGCCACCAAGTCTCCCGATCTTGTAAGACACTCATGCTCCTACATCCCCCGATGATTAGACTCAAAGACTGACCTCCGGTATAGCGAGCTTCCGCAATCGATCTTCCCCGGACGTGGATGGTCAATTTGCGCCCTCCTCCCACCTCGAGCGGAGTCCGTCCCGCAACAACTCTACCCTTCTCCTCCAGAAAGACAAGCTCATCGAGTCATTACGCCTCGAACTGGCCGAATCACAGATCAAACTCGTCGAGATGGAGAATGCCGGTGGCGGCCGTCAGCAAGAACTAGAGAAAGACTTGCTTGAGGCCCGCGTGGCCAACGCCCGCTTGATGGAAGATAATGAAAGTTATCAACTTCTTCTCAGCGAGAAGACTCTTACCGGGGACTTCGCCAAGGGCGAGTTTATGCGAGATGCCAACCCCACAAAGGAGTCGGCAGCTGGATTGGGGTCCTTGGCAGATGAGCTTGAATCTGTGGATGAGTCGCCTGAAACCGATGCCGCACAACAATTGGACGGAGAGGTGAAGGCTCTCAAAGATCAGAACAAAGCCCTGACGCTCTACATAGAGCGCATTATCAGTAGACTGCTTATGCATGATGGATTTGAGCATATTCTGGACCGGAACGAGGATGAGGAAACCTCTACCACGAAGACCGGGGGCAATGAAAAGGAGCTCCCCCCAACTCCTCCGGAGAAAGATGACGGCTCATCACAAAGTTTCCTACAACGAGCGAAGTCCGTTGTCGGCGTTCCGAATTCCCGCCCTTCAACACAACCTCGGTCGCGTCCAACCAGCATGTTGCCTCCACCGCACCCCTCTCAGAACAACCCCAACGAGAACCCCAACACTGCGCCAAGCATTCCATTCCGTACGCAGTCAGTGAGAGCCAGCCACCGCCGCAGCCGCTCAGAACAAGTCGACCCAAGTGCTGCAAGTGTCGTTGGTCACATGTACCGCGGCGGACGCAACTCGGGTGGACCTATCAGCCCGACTGCAATGGGTCCTGGATCCCGCCAGAGCATGTTCTCCGGAGCAGCAAGCTATATATCTAGCATGAGTCGCGCACCCTCCATGTCCAGCCAGCCCGATCGGACCGGTCGCAGCAGCTCCCCTAGTGTCACAAGTGACCCCCACGGAGATACTGCTTCCACCGGGGCTACTTCCAGCCCCCCTCGATCCAGTGGCGGCATGAACAACTACACTGGAGCGGTGATGCAACAGGACAAGTTGCGCCCTCTACGCCTTGTCAGCGAAACCGCTAGAATCAAGGAGGAGGAGGAAGCGGCTCGCAAGAAGGCGAACCGCGCGAGCTGGATTCCGTGGTTGAATCGCGCCAGCACCGATGAACCAGCGCCGCAGTAGGCCTGGTTCTCCGGGCAGTATGATTTGATGTGATCTTGAGCTGATCTTTGACCATATTTTTAACATACCCATACCCCCCTATGATGCACATAACGCATTTTCATGTCTTGAAATGGTTGCCCATATTTCAAGGGCCCCGATTTCTCATGTTTTCTTTGACGCGATCTGATCACGATGTTTTCCCATGCGATGTGGCTTCGAAAGGAGTCACATACATCATGGTTTTTGTTTATCTTGATATATATTATTCCCCATGTATCCTTCACGATAATGTCTTTCCACTCATTTCATGTCATATTCCAATCCTAGGATGTATAGCTATCTCATTCCAGTCTTGTAGTATTTGAATTGAGGACAAGGGCCAACGAATGGCTGGTTATATCTCCATCTATATTAACTTGCCACTGTCACACCAATGATACAGCAAATGACTGAGAACGAGTAATTGGAAGCCATCTGAGTGCTAGTATCGAATCAGAGAGGAATAAGTATGGATTTATCCCCAGTCATGTATGCTGTGGTCTGTAGTTCACCTGTATAGTGTATGGAGCTTGAGGACGGAACAACATTAGTGCGTCTCCGCCTCCGGCCAGATTGGCGGTTGAGATCAACAATCACAAGGACAGTATTTCCCCAATTGCTTCCCAACACAACAATAATCACCATGCCTGGCTCTCTGTCCCTCTTCTCCGTCAATGCGGTCCTTGTCATGTCCGCTGACGATGGCTCCCGAATCTACGCAAAGTACTTCTCAGCACCACACCCCCCCGCCGGCGCTGCACCGAACTCGACCGACTACCCCGGTGCCAACCCCTACCCCACCGTAAAGGAGCAACGTGCTTTCGAGAAGGGCCTCCTTGAGAAGACCAACAAGTCCTCAAGCGATGTGATCCTTTACGATAACCGCATTGTGGTCTTCAAGATGGAGAGCGACGTCATGATTTACGTTGTTGGAAGTGCCGACGAGAACGAGGTGCTGCTCTACAATGTTGTTTTGTCACTACGGGATGCTCTGGGAATCTTATTCAAGTATGGTATTTGATCCGAAGCGGGGAATTTCGTCAATGCTAATAAGATCGTTCATCAGGGGCGCAACCGACAAGCGTACTATCGTCGAGAACTACGACCTCGTCTCCTTGACCATTGACGAGACCATCGACGACGGGATCATCCTCGAGACAGACCCTGTTATGATCGCTTCGCGTGTCAGCCGCGCACCGGCTGCAGATGCACCCAACATGAAAAATATCGATCTCACGGAACAGGGTCTAATGAACGCTTGGGAGTTCGGCAAGCGGCGTCTTGCGGAGGGATTGCGACAGATGTGAATGGGACATCGATTTTTTGTCTTGTGTTGGAGGGCTGCGATGTGTTTTCGCCCTCATTGGAGCATTTCTTGACTGTTGTTTTCTTTTCTTTCACCCGCTTTTCTTCCTGGCTGGTCCTGGCGCTTATGGCTTTTCCTTTTTTTGTCTGCCCGACTTGGTTGTTTCCAAGCATCGATGATATAGACCTATCTCTTTTCATTCTAGCATCTTACAAAAGGTCTTGGCTACATCATCGTTTTACGTTCGATATTGACAATGTTGGGCCGGAACACCGCATAATTTATGATCCTATGTTCGAGAGACTAATATGTGCAATGAGAGAAAAAATAACCTGGTCATTTCTGAAAGGTGTTCGTTGCGTGTGAAGCCTGTATCGGGGACCGGTGTGCATCCTTCTCTTTCTTCAAATCGTGACCTAAGCTTAGCCAGCTCTGCACCACAGTCCTCAGGACACAAACGCAACTAGTTGATCATTTGCCTGATATCAATCCAATCGACCGAGTGGACTAACAGGTCTGTCCTTTCGTGGGGAGTCGACATCAATTATGTCTCTCGAAGAACCGAAAAGCCGGGGATCTAGCTTTGAAATGCTTCCTTCATCGAGTTTTTCCAAAGCAAGATCCCCGGGAGTTCGGCCCTCTTTATCACTAGCATTCGGGTCTGCGTTTCCGTGATCAAGGAGTGCCTTCACAGCATCAAAGTGACCATTCATACTAGCCAGATGCAAAGGGGTGAGTCCCATCATATCGGGGGTCCTAGGGTTTGCATTGACGACTGTAAGCAGAAATATCACGGCCGACGTGTCTCCGTTCATGGCAGCTCGATGCAAGGGAGTCCAACGCAGGGAATCCCTCGAGCTAACATCGACCATGTCACGATCAAGTGAGGGAGCAAGGCCGTTTTGAGCGGATAGATGTAGTCGCTGCGGGTGCGAACCCTCGAACATCATCATGTCATACATCTTTGCGCGCTCTAAGAGGACCTTAATCATTGCGCCGTGTCCTTCGCCCGCAGCGATATGCAGTGCATCCAGTGACACGTCTCGTTCTGTTGATGTCATGTTCTCGGGATCAAGCAAAATCTTGATCAAGGATGCATATTGTTTCTTTTTTGCGGACCACGACAATACTTTGTCGATATCTTCGTCGGTTATGTTGAGACTCAAGGATAACCTTCGATCCAAGAGTCTGAGTAGTAACTTGTGTATGACTTCGGGGAGGTCAAAGGCATGCACGACATGATATAGCCAGAATGATACTGCATATTTGTGGAAGTAGAACTGCTCCTCTGTAGAATGGTTCTGGAGCTTCGTCTCTGCGATGACTTTTCCAATATCAAAACCGGCCCTTTTTCGGGATCTGAGGAGTCTGATTGCCATGTTCCGGACACCAGTTGATGGTTTGAATGTTGAGAGGATCACCTCGGAGGGTACAGACCCAGTTCGCAGCTGAGGTATTACGGTCTTTGAAACTTGAGTTTCAAACACGCTGTAGTTGAGGTAGGTGAGAATGATGCTTGCCATCATTTGATGAGCGTCATCAACGTTGACTAGCGTTTCGGTCGAATCTTTGAATTCACCGAGGAGGAACTGTTTCACACTGTGATGAACAAGATGTATAGTAAGCTCCTCCTCATCAATGGCGACAAGGCTGCCACAAGAAGCCAGGGTATTGTGCATATTGTTGAGAAGCCTATCCGGATTCCAGTCCAAATCACCCGGCACAACACATAGCGCCTCGCGCAGTTGCTGGAGAGTGAGTGGGCTTTGGGCCACAGTCAGAATGGCCAATATCTCCTTTTGGCGTGTATTTTGGGATTTTGATCGTAAAGTGCGAGAGAATGTCTCTGAGAGATCTTTCGGTAGGTCTGCAAGAGCTTGACGGATCTCCTCGTCGCTTTCCATTGTGCATAAAGATTCGATTTGGAGAGCTACCCAAAGGAACATCCCTTGTGATCCTTTCAAGAGAGCATCTTGAATTTCGAGGATTAGAAGAGGACTGCCAATCGTGAGCTGTCCAGATTCGATTCGATTCTCCAATTCTGTTTCGATGAAATCCTCGATGTCGGGTGTATTGTTTGGAATTGCCGTAACAACCGGTGCAGCAAGTCGTGCGAAGTTAGTTTTGAGTGGGCTCTCGTTTGGATCTTCACGAAGAGAAATGCACAGTAACATTGCGAAAGTTTCACTTTGAAGGTCTGATAGCTGCTGGATTACGATGTCTCTTTGATGCACGTCGAGCTCGTCCAGCCCATCGACAACGAGGAAGAACCTTGTTGTTTTACGCAGAGGAGTAAGACTGCTTGAGAGAAGTCCCATAAGTCTTTCCATCGGTTCACACTGATGTGTCCTGTCCAAGTATCCCGCAGCAGCCGTGAAGTCTGACATGGGGTATAACAACTGACGAGCCAAGGAGCCAATAACTTCCCGCGCTTTGAGACTCTCAGACACATCATGTCGGCAAAAGAAATATGCCACATGGTTCATTTCATTCTGGATGTGGAGATCGTCCACTATATTGGCGAGTAGCACAGACTTCCCGGAGCCCAACTTCCCAGTGTAGACAAGAGTGGAAGAAAGTGACATACTCTTCCAATTTTGATATTTGGGGCTCTCCCGGAACAGATTAGTGTTGCCTGATTTTCGAGCCTGCTTCCACGACACTGTGCAATCGTACTGGGAGCAGAAATCAAGTACTCGCTGTTTCGTTTGAATCGCTTGCTGATACGCAGTTGATTTCTGGAAAATCGATGAGACTGTTCTGAATCGCGAATTGTTTTCAGCTTCGTCCTCGATTCCCTTGGCCACCAAGAAGGTGACTTCGGCTTTGATTGTCTTTCCCCAGGACTCCAGCTCTGATTGATATGCCTTTAGGTCTGAGTCACCAAGCGCTGATGTCAACTTCCCGAAAATTGACTTGCGTGTAAAAGTAGTCATTTCGTGGCAAAGGCGCACGATCAAAATAAAATATTCACAAAGACAAGATTGTAAATCCTTTGACCGAGGATAAAGCAAAGCCATCTTCTCATACCGAGGGGCAAGACGTCCAGCGGTCATGAATATCTTCGATAATTGCTCAAGATAGGAGGAAAAGTCGAGGACAAGTAGAAGCGACATTCGTACTATCGACCAGACACCACATGCTAGCAGATTCTGAGATCCACCGACTACCACATCTCCTAAAGCAGCGAATTGCTGAGTAGCTTGTAGGATGTTCATAAGCCGCGGTCCCAAGCAGCGGCGTCGCTTCTCAGAGACTCGATCAATCTCGGCGGTAAGCTGCATGACATCTTGAATACCAGGGGGAGATTCAATTGACTTAGTTCTCCAGGCACGGAAATTTGCTTTTTGCTCATTGGACAGTTCGGCCTCGAACTGTGACACAGCTTGTGCGAGGCGAACGTCGGGCTTCAAGCGTGGGGCCGAGCTTAACGAGTGCGACATGCCTAATATTCCTCCCCTTGATTCATGGGGAGTACTACCCAGGTGAGTGGAAGAGAGTGGGAGATTGGTCCGGTGCTGACATTGAAACTTACCAAACATTCCAAGACACTTAGGGCGGGGAATAGTACATGTGCTAGCGCAGTACAATTGGGTACTTTGGTCCTATTGGCTTTTATTACCAGCAGAAAATTGGCTATCTACATGACTTTCTGGGTTATTACGGTATAATAATTAGTATAAAGTGACACATTATATACTGTGATTTGTCGTGCGAAATATATTTTGTGGCTGATTATTCTGAACAGACATTTATAGACACCTAAGAAGACATGTAAAAAGACATGTAAAAAGCCACTTCGAAGATCATTTTAAAGGATATTAAAAAGAAATCAAAAAAAGACTCCTAGTTGTAGTAAGATGGTATATAAGCCCCAGAAATTGCCTTGAAACTATGAAATGAGGGTAAGGTCGGGCAACGCCTCGATTGCTATGTTAGTAAGTGACCGCTCCTAACGCGACCTAATAAAGCGGTTTAATTATCTCGATATCGAATAGAATGCCTTTAGAAAGCAGCTGCTAAAGTGGGCGAACCATTTCTTCGAGGCAAGAAACTGAGGCTAAGTATTACATTTAAATATGTTGAGGACGACCGCCGTCTCTCCAAAACTACCTCGGGTAGGGGAAGGCCATCGGTTACTAAACGAACGCTCAACGAGCCAGACGCTCGACTGGATAAGCCGAAACAGGTATTGGCGGACAACAAGAACCAACAAAAAGAAAGATACTAGAAAAGGCCGCGAGGTACATTGATGAATTAAGTCTTGATGATTTCCGAAAGTATTGGCAATGGCGCCTTCAACACAGGCTGATCAACAAATTTCTGCCAGATTAGACAAATATCAACTGTTCGACTACGCTTGTAGCACAGTTGAGAATGGAGATAGCAAGAGAATGGGATATGACTTCCCAACTGCGACAAGACCGCTAAGAATGTTCCGCCGGAGGGTGGTGGTCTGCACATAACTCAAACCTTGGTCGATCATGCGCACGTAGTTCAGAACGCAATTTATTGCTGCCTATCAACTCATACGGCTGCTTATCCGGTGCAAGTTCTGACACGGGGTTCGTGACAGTAAAAGGCCAAGAGTCTACAATCTGGGCTGATCCTGTGCCCAAAGGGCCTTTCTTCCCAGTTTTAGATAGCTTAGACCGGCGACAGAGGAAAAGCCAAAGAAGGCTTGCAACAAGAGCGATGCCACAAACACCACCAACCACTCCATCGGCAATTCCTCCGGTTTTGGTTCGATTTTCTGTGGTCAGCACTGTGGGCGCTGGTGAGGAACTTGTTGTTACTGAGGGGGTAGTAGTTGATATATGTGACGAAATGGCTGATTTTTTGGTTAATACTATGTATAGATTATATTAGTAAAATGCCCTAGGAAAGTAGGGGCACTAGAGAGTTTAAGAAGTTGAATCAATCTTGGTGTACGAAATATTCTTATAGTGTCGATGTTCAAGGAACGCATGACCTTGCTATCAAATATATCATTTGTAACGCAGCCATAGTGACCCTTAAAATAAGGTTCCGTACTCGTGAAGCCTATTTGGCCCGTTTCGTAGTAGAAGGATGTATTCGCCTTATAGAGATCCTAGGTCGAATTTGAACACAAACTCTCTAGAGGCCCGTACATGTTTGCTGGATTATATTGTATATTTTTCGCAGCATTATCTGCACACTCTGTGTCCCTAGGACAGTATAGACCCCAATTACGCTATGTGATACCGTATGGCGTCTCCTAGCTCGGGCAGGAGCCATTTCTGCGAATTGCATATGCATGTCGTGACATTTAGAGCCGAGAAAAGAAAAGGAGAATTTGGGTCAAAATGAGGCAGGGAAGTGGCTTTCGGCGGGACAAGAACGGAGGGTGTACGAGGGTGGAGATAGTCCAACGAAGAGCAAAGCGGACGCTTTTCTAAGCAGGAGAGGGGGTGCTGCAGGGAATACCAAGGTCGAATATATCCATAGACGGTTGAGACAGGGTATAATACCCAGAAAATCAATGGTACGAAGAATATACAAAAGTACATATTACAGTTAATCATGATGTTGTTTATGCAACTTGCATACCTGCCTTTTATCTTCCTCTGGAGTTATCTAACAGAGTAAACGACAACACTACAATATGATTGGATTGACTCTTTAGGTACCTTCAGGAGTATACTAGGAATATACAGACTCGCAGCACAAAAGATCCATTGGCTAACAATATCCGTGTCCTGCGACAAAAGATCTCCCAGTCCGTTAGGTATGAAAATCACCTGTCAGGACCAGCCAGCTCCAGCTATTCTTACGCGTTCAGTTAACAATATGAACATTTGCTACGTGGGAAAAGTAGTTTCCTGTCTGTGATGTCTATAAAGGAATCTCAAGTCACTTCTTCGCCAGTATCTGCAGTTGGCGGGCACGATTGCGCAAGGATTTGCACTGTTGGCACATGATTTCGACTCCCCATCAGCGGTTGTCGCGCCCCTCGTCGATCAGTTGCTCGGGCCTGGATGTAATAGCTGCCCGCTTGCGGAATAAGGACTCGAAAGCTAAACAATTGCCACTCAAACTGCCTCCGGCGTGCCACACTCGCCTCACTCCAACTATCTCCGTTATCCAACCTGATTTCCACCTGCACAATCTCATCTGCCCCCCATGCACGGCCCCATCCCTCAATATAAGAACTACAGCGAAATATTTCCTGTGGACGAGGCCGCACAATCATCGAGTTGGGCTGAACCTCCCATACTGCCCTAGTTCGGACTCCCTCCAAACTTATCGGATCAAGCTCATTATAAAAGGTGGTGGTAAAAACTCCCTGGGCTCTAGTTTCCTGCACAGACAAGCGAGACAACCACTTGGTAGAATTGGTTCCAAACCATCCTGGTACAACGAGTCTTACCGGACCGCCGCGCTTCTTATTCAACGGCTGGCCGTTCATCTCGTAAGCCACGAGAACCTCCGGGGTAAGGGCTTTCTCGATGGGCAGATCTTTTTGGTATCGGTCCGCGGAGACGCCAGCAAATATCCCCGAGTCTAACCCATCGGACCAAACAAATAACCCAAGCCTAGGGTGTGGCCGAGCAATGGAGAGGAGATACAGTAGCGGGACCCCCGTCCAAGTCACGTTGCCGATTCTCCAAACATTTTTCGTTGGAGGGGTGAGTGGACTGCCGTAACACTCGTGGAAGGAGGTGACTGACTTGAACGGCATCTGTCGGAGTTGCGTAAGATTGATAGAGAAAGGGCGCTCGACGAGCCCATTCAGGACGAGTTTCCAGCGACTCGCGTCCACCACCGCTGTCCCCATATGGATTGTTTGGAAGAGATCGGCGTCAGACGTAAGGTCCTCGCATAGCTCATGGGGTTCCGGGGGTGGACGTATGAAAAAGCCTTTTGGCTGAATATCGACCAGGGCATTGCGCTCAGAGTCGGAAATGTCATCTCCACCATAGCTGAATTGGATGGGAGGTAGACCGACATCAGCCATCATGTGTAATGAATTTGCAGGTTAATGTTTCGAGCGGAAAAGCCGAAAATACTATACAAAAATGTCAAATTAGAGACAAAATCGCCACGATCCCGCAATATACGTTTTACCCGCCGGTTGCCGCAATATCCGTGCGCCTTCCCAGAACATGACACCCACCCTATTTCATTTAAAGGAGGAAGAGACATGGACACAAGCACTTGCAAGGTTCTGAAAGTCCAACATGGAGACCGTTTCGGCACGAGGAAGAAAATTTGTAGCACAAAAACCAACTTTCCTTGATGTCTTGAGTGATTCGTGGGATCCGCAGTCCAATCCCAATGGCGTTATCAATCTGGGTTTGGCTGAAAATGTAAGCAGGAATACATAGTTACTCTCAGTTGCATGCGTCATTAATCTGAGTCTAGACCCTCATGCAAGGGGAGATGCAAGATTTTGTGAACTCCAAGGTAATAACAATTCATGATATCGCTTACAAAACGACTTCCTCTTAAATGTTCGGCAGATTAAAGTTGACGCACATGCGTTGACATACGGTGATGGCTTCAGCGGCTCGCATCAGCTCAAAAACGCCGTCAGCCAGTTCTTGAACCGTTCTTTTCGCCCTTGGACTGCGCTCGGCCCCTCCGACTTGGTCATTACCTCTGGTGTCAGCAATGCACTTGAGTGCTGTGCCTGGGCGTTGGCCGACCCTGGTGACTGTATTCTCGTCGGGCGACCATACTTTAATGCCTTCAAGACAACTTTTGGAACACGGCCCGGGTAAGAAAGGTCACTCTAATCTCGCTCGCCAGACGGGACTGATGGTTAAGCAGGATTAACTTGGTTGAGGTCACATTCGCAAAAACAGACCCATTCAGCATGGCTGCAGTCAAACAGTACGAGAGAGCATACGCCGAAGCGAAAAGCCGGGGTCTCTGCATTAAAGCCCTTTTGTTATGTTCGCCACACAATCCCCTCGGTAAGTCCCAGTGCCTCTCTCACGTGGAAGCGCAATGCTTATTGAGGACTTTTCCGTAGGTCGCTGCTACCCTGAAGATGTCCTGCAGGAATATATGGCGTTCAGTGCAGTGAATGGGCTCCATTTGGTCTGTGATGAAATCTACGCACTGTCCACCTGGGAGAACCCTCGCCTACCTGACGCACCAGGTTTCAAATCGGTCTTATCCCTGAATGTCAAGGGTTTTATGGATCCAAGCATGTTGCACGTTGTTTGGGGATTGAGTAAAGTAGAAAGCCCCATTCCATTGCCCTGGGAGAAATACTGACTGCGTCATGTAGGACTTTGGTGTCCCGGGTTTACGGATTGGTTGCTTGATTAGTCCATCCAACAGGCTGCTCTTGCAAGCTGCGGAAGGCATTTCGTAAGATCTGGTCCCCGGCTACCATTGGATAAGGGTGCTGACCACCTTGTTTTCATCTCAGTCTTTATAATTTCCCATCCAGCGTTGCCGACCAAATAGCGTCGTCTCTCTTACTCGATGAAACGTTCACCGAGCAATATGCCTCGACCAATCGGCGTCTGTTGGCAGAGAGCTATGATCTCGTAACCACTTTTCTCCGCGCCCACGATATCCCCTATTTTGAGTGCAATGCTGCCTTCTTCGTCTGGATCAATTTGGGTGCCAAGGTGAAACACCGAGGCGCGACGGACGCCGACATTGTGGCTCAGCTCCGACAAGAAAAGGTGTACATCGCATCAGGAACGGCTTATGCAGCAGAAGACGCAGGATGGTTTCGTCTGGTGTTTGCACATCCTCCCCACGTGCTGCGGGAAGCCCTGGAAAGGATGATTCGAGCAATCGATCCAGAGCCGGCTAGTCTCTCATTGCTTCGTTCTTAGGGTATTCTCGAAGCCTTCGAAGTCACGGCGGATCGCTACTTGCCCCAACACTGTGTAGTCACGGCCGTTGTGGGGGGCAGTGACTATCCACAAGAACCGAGTACGGTCACGGATATGATGTGCGAATACGATTGAATTGAACAAGAGGCGAAAACATGGAAGATTTTCATGTTCCTAGTGATGGTGGACGACAATCATCATACAGTGTTGAAGTCCAGATTTTGACCTGCATGAGCACCAGGCATACTTTTGGGCCACCAAGGCCGACATAGAAGTGGATTTCTGTGGCGGTGTCCCTTTGCACTGGATCTCACCCAACCATAAGCAGGCAATCCCTCGCTGGATAGGAAGAATTTGGGTCAAAATGAACAGGAGTGACTTTCGGCAGGACAAGAAGGGGAGTTAGTCCAACAAAGAGAAAAGCGGATACCTTTCTAATTACGAGAGGGGGTTGGTTGGGAGCGGGTAGCGGGGGGCGCATTGAGGAACCCTTGCACCAAAGGGAAGGGGAAGTTCAAGCCCAAAATGTCTTTCCCCCAAGGAATACCAATCCTCTCTCAGATATCCTCAATAAGGGACCAAATGCAGGGTCTGACAGACTGATGAGAGAACCTCGGCTTCTCCAGAGTCCCTAGCAAGATTATGGACAACCCTTCTAATAGATTGAGATACCCTCGCTGGATAGGAGCATTGAAAGCCGCCAGAACCCGAGTATACGCTGTTTTTCTTTGCCGAAGTTTCTGGTACCGCCGCGACCCCCGTTTGCTTAACCAGCTTCAGCAGCCTATTCCAGATGTTAGTAATGCTCAGTCAACTCCCGAGGTTCACATGGTTTGTCGAGGGTTCGCTTACCCGGCGTGCCTGACGCTTCTTCTCTTTTCTGTTTCTGTTCTTTTTTGGCTCGCGGTGAGATGGCCATGGTTATGGTAAACCTAGATAGAAAGAGGAGGAGAGTTTATCAGCGAGTGGAGAGGACCTCTTCAACGATGCAGTCACTAGTCGGCCAAGGTGTTCGTTCAAATGGTCCTGAAATCCGGTCTTATCTTGTAATCGCAATTGTCCGTAGGATTTCGATCTTTTTGAGGGATATTGCTTCATCGTAGGACACTAGACTCACAAGGAGTTCATTGCCTGGGCAAAAGATGTCGCCCCCTTTCCAAAAAATTGCATCCATGGTCCCTTGTCCATGGATATAGCCGAAAAAGTGTGCAGCAGGAACCATAGGTGGCGGTCTCCATTGGTACGTTATTGGGCGGGTGCTTGATCATGGCGTGCTTTCAGTCCTTTTGATCATTTCTCTTGCGCTTTGCAGCTCCTGTTCAAGCTGCCTTCCACCTGATGTCTTGTGCTTTCGGCCGCACTATTGAATGAATTTTGTAGCCAATGGGACACCTCGTTCCGTTGGTCTTTAGTGATATCTTCAATACCAACGGACTTTACCAAGTGAGAGTAGGTGAAGATGTGCCCGTACTTTATGAGAGTCCAATGACCAGAGATAGTCGCGACATTTCTTGTGATCGTCACTGAGAGAACTCGAACAATACCGTCAAAGGTCTTCGGATTTATTCTTCGCCCCTCGCCTGGGGTGAGAGGAGGCGAAGTGACGGAGCACATAGGGGCTGGATTTTTCCGGTTTTGAATGCGTGCACCTGAGGTACCTGAATCTCCTTTCACTCTAAAGTGAGACACGGGAATACGATGGCAAGGTATCCCTGGTTTCTGCAGAGGAAACTCATCCACGACAAATGAAAATTGTGCGGCGTACCCATGGCTTCTGTCGAAAGGGAACCCAAATCCGCCATCCACGGCCAATAGACCCCCATCTTCAAGGGGGACATTGACCCATGTGACGATAAGGAAAGATGGTTAGGAAGAAGAGATTGAAGGAAGAGGGAGGAGTATGAAGAGTCTTCCGCATCTTCGATATGGTAGACAGCCACATGAATGAGGCTCGTAGTGTCTTCTGAAGTGAAAATATTAAGGAAAGGAGAAGAGAGGACCGGTAGGGAGAATCCTAAATAGCAATTGCTACGAGAAAGCGCAGCTTCCCGAGGAAGGAGTGAGATCGACTGTCACCTTGAGGAAAGACTAATCTTGACCTCACTCTCCTATGCAACCAATGCTTGCGTAGCAGAAATAACCACGCACCGCGCCTTTAATACTTGTATGCCCTTAAATCTACGTAGGTATATGAAGGCTGTTATATGGAAAGCAAACCCAAAGTGAGATTTGATAATGACTACTTGTAGGTAGGCAGACGCCCTTCAACAAAAACTAAAGAGGCAATGTGAGCATGGTAGGAAATAGCCTATCGTTTTTAGATGCACCATCCATGGGTGAATTCTGCTGTTGGTACTATCATCCTACCTGGCGCTAGATCTCATCCCCCGAACTCCAATGACATTCCCTCCTAACCCAGAGAGCATTCCGTAGAGAATCTACCTTCGTAGCTTCAGGTGGTTCCAAATGTACGACTTGTAGGCGCCTAGTGTGTCGGCACCTAGGCCTATGATTTTACGGACCGACCACATAATGAGGGATGACTCTCCTCTCTCCCGGAGGTCTGGTAGTAATGAGTCAAGATAATCAAAAGGAACGGTTCTCTATTGTTTGAAGCAATGGTCAGAGGTGCCATTCCGAGATATGATCATTGTAATCTCTGTCCGATCTGAAATGTCTCTCGAGGGGGTCTAGCAAGATCAAAACGTGGAAACTACTCTTCACCGAAAGTATCTCTAGCCTTAAAAGGCGTTGCATCCCGGAAAGAAACAAAAAAGCTATAGCAATACATCAGTCGAACTCCCAGGATTATAAGAATGATAAGCGGCATCTAGGGCACCAGCTTCCTCATCCCAGACTAGATTACGAGGCTTAGTGGCCTCAGGGAAATACCCCATTTTCTTCGCCGTACTAATAGTAATGATTCTGTATTAGCATTCCTCTTAGTAGTTGAAAGATATTCGACTCACGGAAACTCTTGAAGGAAGACCTCACGAACACGGTCCCGTTGCTCACTGTGAATATCCCAAAACACAAAGGCGGATTTGAAATCTCCCAGGTGTTTTCCCATACAATTCATGTAATATGCCGTCTAGGAACTACCACTGAGCTATCTTGACGCCCTTTGTTGTATGCCAATAGTCGAGTCGTATTTTGCGAGCCTTTTTCAGTATATATGTCCAGCCGGGGGTGTGAATTCGATTGCTTCCGGGCTGGGGTTAGCCTGGTCAGCATGCTCATAACCGTTGTGTGGAACTTGGGCGTAAACGCGCATAAAAGCCTCTTGTCCCTCAATTGAATAGAACACATGCGTATGAGTCGGCAGACCGTAATTTGCATTGATAGGGTGTGTTGACCAGTTTGTCGATTATCCATTCCGAGTGGGTGGGCTCATTGAGGGTGACCTTATCGCCTTCATCTAGTCCACTAGGAAACCAGGATCGTGGGATGGCCATGATCCATTTGCTTAGAGATTGAAGGGCCAGCAAGCAGAAGAAAACAGAGTTGAAAATAATGAAAGTCAGGGAGAGCGCAAATAAACCGTGGTACTGGGTCATATGCTGAGCCAGGACGATAATCTACGAGAAGAACAACGTATCTATTCTCTTCGATATGCGACCTTTATCTTCGATGTCTTCACCTAGCACATCCAACCTCCATCCACATTGTACACAGCTCCAGTCACAAAGCTCGCCTCTTCACTGAGGAGAAATGCGACCACAGGCGCAATTTCTCCTGGCTCTGCCTGTCGTTTTTGTGCCGTCTTTCGCAAGCCACGCCTTACATCTTCAGAGTTTTCACTAGCGGAGAGGGGCGTATTGACGGACCCTAAACGGTTGGTTAGCTGACATAAGAATGTATAGCAGAAGACAGGCCTACCTGGAGAAACACAGTTTACTCGAATATACTGATTCTCCTTTGCTGCCGTCTGTGTCAACCCAATAACAGCTGCTTTGCTAGCGCAGTAGGCCGAGACACCGGGGGCACCCATTTGACCGAACACACTTGCAGCAGATACCTATCCCGAAAGTGATTCAGCATTGTATCTTTCCGATTCGCACTGAGATGGGACTCACGATGCTACCACCGGCCTTCATTGCTTTTAATTGAGCCCTCAAGCAGAAGAATACCCCGCGTGTATTCACAGCAAATGTAAAATCCCAATTGTTATTGGTCTCTTCTATGATCGGAGCAGCAGACGTGATCACTCCGGCCATATTTACAGCACCGTCCAGCTTGCCTAACCTGTCGACAGTCGACTGGATCCATGTATCCACTGATTTGCTATTGCGCACATCCATAACTGTGGAGATATGCTTATCGCTATTTGGGAGGGAAAGGACAGCCTTTTCTAGGGTGTTTTCGTTTATATCTGCGAGAGAGATTATTGCGCCTCGACTTGCGAGGAGCTGTGCTGTGGCTAGCCCCATTCCGGAGGCTGCGCCAGTGATAGCGATCTAGGGGAGACGGAGACATGGTTAGATTAGAATACCCCATATAGAGCACTGACGGGTTGGTACTTACCACTTTATCTTCGAAAGACATCATTGCTCCACACTAAACGTCCACCGATTGTATCTCACTGATAATGATAATATTGCTTCTGGTACAATGGGGAATAAGGAATAAAATTGCCGTAAAGAGAATTACATATTATCGAATGCATATTTATAAGAGAATCTGGATATCACCTATAAAATATACATTCTCCATGTACAACCTGCATAGATATTCCGATGTATTAGGCAAGTGACCGCGCACCGCCAAAACAGGCAGGTTTGCGCTATCGGCGATCCACCGATCCACATTCCCCGCAGACTCCTGTACAACACTTCCCTTGTTCAATCACCAAGAGATGGGAGATTCACTTCAAGAAGCTGTACACGAATCCATAGCCCATACGCGGTCATTCACAGGGTGTGCCACAGTAAGTTCGGCGGTCTCACTAAGTCATAATAACTCATTTCTCACCCAGAATATAGTGTCGAAGTCGACATGTGAAATGCGACGAAGGACGTCCAGAATGTTCAATGTGTCAATATGTTGGTCTGGCCTGCGGAGGATATAAGAAAGATATCTTCTTTGACTTCGAGAGCTCACCTCGCACTTGTGGGGTCCGGTTTCGTCGACCATTATTTTCAGTCAAGGAAAGAGAACGCATGAGTCAATGTCTTGTCTCGAGCGCTCCCCCAAAGACAACTCTTCGGATTATATCCCATATTGATGAAGAGTGCGAAAGAGCAGCTATTTCGGATGAGATCGAGATCGAGATCCACCAAGGTCCGTTCGGGGCGTTTAGATTGAACCAAGATCGAGACACCTTGCCTTATGAACAAGCTGCCAACGACCATGAACAGAGACATTCCTGTTCTCCGGAAAATGTGATCCCACTCAGGGATCCTTACTTAGCCTCGTCCGATATGCCTCTGTCACCTTGGTCACAAGCCTTAATGCACTTCACATTTGGTGAACCAGAGAGTGTTCCCAGTCCGCCTTCCCCGGGATATTTAGAGACCATGATAGATCAAGATTCCCTGGAAGACAATTTAGCAGCTCATGAATATTTACCGACACCATGCCTTCCAGATCAATCTTACAGTCATCCCATATCACCAACCTGTTTTACTCCCTCTATGGGTACCACAGAAGGTTTGCCCCAATATGTCGTGTTCCTTCTCAGGCACTACGTTTCGGCTGTAATTAGCCTGATGACTCCCCTCCGACACTCGAAAACCCCCTGGCACATCCTTTTCATACCTCACACCAAGAGCTGCCTCGCGGGTTTGGTCTTGGGCGATGATATGAGTGATGCCAGTTTATGTGCATTCTACGGGACATTAGCCATAAGTGCATTCAGCCTTGGAGGAGTCTCCCGATCTCAAACATGGAGCGAGAAGGCCATAATTTACAAGCAGAAAGCCCAGCAACATGCAAGGATGATGCTGATGACTGCCTACAATGTTCCCAAAGTAGCCAAATACAAGTCAATCTTGATGGCATTGCTCACCATGGTCCAAGTGACGATGTTCTCGGGGAATCGAAGAGAATCGGAATGTTATTTCTGGAAGCAGAAAAGTTCATTCGTTTAAGAGGACTTCCGCGCAGAAAGTCTCGAAAAGTACGATTACTACATCACTGCTATGTATTTGAGCGTATCATCCATGAGAGTGTCTTCATTTGTGGAGCGAACTCAAGACAGCGTCATCGCGTTCACGCGGCCATCGAAACGAGCGGACTAGGAAACTATAGCCTTGACAGTCTATCCTTTCGTCTATCGGGTTGGAAGAACCTGGATCAAGAAATGATGAGGGTACGTGGGCAAGAGGAAGGCGAGAATGACCTACATCTTGAAAGGCCTGGCTTTTGGTCTAACACTCTCTATCCGGAGATATTTGGTATCCCTGAACCTTGGATTATTCTTCTATCCCAGGTCATTCGATTGGGGAAAGAAAAGGACGCGGCAGAAGGGGATGACCCGTCAAACTGCATCAGTCTGAAAGAGTTTATCGGCCGAGCGAAGACCCTCGAAGACTATATCAACAAGCTCCCACTACCCAGCCTGGGAAATATCCATTCTGAACTTGACCGTGAAATCATAGAACATATGCTTCATTCCATGCATAATGCACTGGCAATATACTTCTACCGTCGAATTCACGACGTGGACGCTTCCTTGCTACAGCAAAAGGTCGCATGCGTGCTGGATCACCTACTGCGTTGCGATGACACAGACTCCGCCGTGGTACATGGCTCAGCAGGATTCATTTGGCCTGCATTTATTGCGGCTTGTGAAGCCGAGGATCCATTGGTTCAGCTATCATTCTCTGATTGGTTTGTGAATTCGGCACGCCGAAGTGGCCTGTCTTGCTTTACCGAGACATTATCCAATATCCAGCGAATTTGGCAAGAGAAGACTTGCGGTAATGGGAAGAGTGTAACTTGGTTGGACCTGATGAAAAGCACTATGCCATTACAGCAGCTTTAACTTCCAAGATGATGCTCTGGACAAGAGATCAATCTACAAACTCGCATGTTGATGATCACCTACCATCACTGTAGACTTGAATATCCCTAATTTTATCAACATATAGTAGGATTGCATGATAAAGAGGACTAAAATGACTTGAACAAATTCCATGGTCTCTTTTATCTTATTTGATTTCAAATGTAATGTTAGCACTTCCGAGCGCTCTGCCTGAGGAATGCTCTTTCAAATCCAAGGTGACAATCAGCTGCAACACCCCCGCACTGGGCATATGCATTAGCAGCAGTACGTGTCAGTTCACTACTAATATATGCAGATAGGGAAGCAAGTACAAGGTGTGCTGTCATACATGGGTCGCATGGCTATAGCCAGACGCGAGTTAGGAAAGTCTCCGCGACAACCCCACATGCGTCCAAGTAAGAAGTAGATCTCCTCTTCGGGGAGAGACTGAGCTGCCATCGCTATCTATTGGATTTTTTCCGTGAAGAACTACATAAACCATCAATATCCAATTTCCTTGTTCCTTTTACCTACCATCACTCTTCCCGCCACGTGTATCAAGAGACCAACAACAACGAACTACCCCAGAACCCCCCAAAACAACCCCAAATGGACGTATCTGGAGTTGCTCTTGTCACAGGCGCCGCCTCGGGCATTGGCCGTGCCTGTGCGAAGACATTTGCCAGAGATGGCGCCTCAGGAATCGCCCTGCTCGACATCAGTCCCGACGCCCTGGCAGCCGTCAAAGCCGAGATCGAAGAGCAACAACGCAGAGAGGGATCAAAGTCGTGCCGAGTCGTAACCTATCCCACCAATGTAACAGACGAGAACCGCGTCAATCAAGTCGTCCAACAAGTCGCGACGACATTTGGCCGACTCGACTATGTCGTCAACGCAGCCGGCATCGCAATGAAGCACGCAGGCGGAGCTGCATTCTGCGAAACGTCGGATTGGGACCGCATCTTGAACGTCAATCTCACAGGCACATTCTTCGTTCTGCGCGCCGCTGCCAAGATCATGTTGAAGCAGGAGCCTATCCGGTCCTCGATCGATGGCAGGCCACTACAGCGTGGCTCAATTGTCAATTTCTCGTCTATTCAGGGGGTCGCTGGAATTGCGCTGTCAACTGCGTATACTGCGACAAAACATGCGGTTATTGGTTTGACGAGGACTGCCTCTGAGGATTATGCGAAGGATGGACTGCGCATCAATGCCATCTGTCCTGGGTATACCGAGACCCCATTGACGACCAAGTCGCCACAGATCCTCGCGGCTATGCAGGAGAAGGTTGCTAATGCGGTCCCAATGGAGCGTATGGGTCGACCGGAGGAGATCGCGGATGGAGTTGTTTATTTGAGTGGTGGACGGGCTTCTTTTGTTACTGGAACGGCTTTATTTGTGGATGGCGGGTATACCCAGCGATGAGGTAGCATTGATTTATAGATACGAATGACCTCTATAGTTGTCAACTTACTCTTCCTTTCATACTTGCACAGAATCATGCGCCAGCCGACACACGCGGTGACATTTTTCCCCTGGTCGGTTCGGCCGGGTGTGAGCTGATGTCATGACTCTACGATGTAGCATCGACCTTTTTTCTTTGCATTTGAATAGTCGTAGAACACGAATTTGAGCAATTATTTCCTCCCTAATATAAGCAGTTGATGAACTCACATCATCGCAGTGCTCCATAAAACTGGGCTCTCCCCCAAGACGGGCCGCCAGCAGCTAAAGTATGAACAAGTCCAGCACACTGGTCAGCTCGTAGTCTGAACACTCTTCTCTGGCCATCCATTTTTGCTTTTTTCCATTCAAATATTTTTGGAGCTTCGAAAAGTCTAATCCAGAAAAAGCGACATTTCACGAACAAGGCGAGCCTCTCGGGCCGTACATCTGCCTATTACAATTCGAAGTCATATCGAGAAGCAAATATGAGCACCAACCGTGTCCCAATAGCTCCTCAGCGCGTGGACGCTCCGCTCACGCAGTCAGCTACCTTTCTTGTTCTGTCTGTGACCAACAAGTCTGATGCCATTGAAAACGTGCGCTCTACACTGGCAGGCGTAGACAGCCTAGCCAAAAATGTATCCATCCGCGACCTCAGCGCCCAATTTGCTTGCACTGTTGGAATTGGAAGTAACATATGGGATCGTCTCACGGGTCTTCCTCGTCCCTCAGAACTGCACCCTTTCCGCGAGGTCAAAGGCGCAAAACACACCGCGGTCTCGACAACCGGTGATCTACTTTTCCACATTCACTCGGAGCGCAGAGATATCTGCTTTGAATTCGAGCGTCAGTTGATGGACCAACTCGGTGACTCCGTCTCCGTCATTGACGAGACGGTCGGTTTTCGTTACTTCGATGTGCGAGATCTGCTTGGTTTCGTGGATGGCACAGCTAATCCAGTCGGATTGGCGGTTCCGGCTTCTATCCTGGTTGCAGAGGAGGATACCTCTGCATCTGGTGGCAGTTATATCGTTGTACAGAAGTACTCTCATGATTTACCAGGATGGAAAGATCTCTCGACTGAACAGCAGGAGAGGATTATTGGGCGAACCAAGATAGATAATGTTGAACTAGAAGATGCGAAGTCTGGACAGCGCTCTCATAAGACACTCAACACAATTGAAGATGAGAATGGGAACGAGCATGATATTCTTCGCGACAATATGCCCTTTGGATCTCCTGGATCTGGCGAGTTTGGGACTTACTTTATTGGCTACACTCGTCGTCTCTGGGTCATTGAAAGAATGTTGGAGCGTATGTTTGTTGGAGATCCTCCTGGTCTTCATGATCGCATCCTTGACTTCTCGAAGCCGCTTACTGGGACGACATTCTTTGCTCCATCTGCTAGTCTATTGGCCAGTTTGGGTCTGACTGATGTTGACCATTTGTGATATTGGCTTGCATCCCCGGGCCCTGACAGTGTGTGTTGAATGCGACACCGTACATTTTAATAGCAATAGTTCATAAATATTTATCCGCATCAAAGCTTGGAACTTGAGAGTCGAGCAAATTGCAGACCCTTCCAACCGGCTGCTTTAGACTCAGCGCATCTCCGGCGATACTCCACCGCACTGCCAGCGTACCTCGCAACATTGCGAACAGTCTTGCCTTTCACATTCGTATTGACCCCGGTCATCCAGCTATCGATTTCGTTTGACAAAGCACCTTTGCTGCTTTCAACAACGTGTTCCGTCCATGCATCCACAGCTTCTCCTGTCGGCTCTACATAGGAGTAGTTGTTGTCTTTGCAGTGTTGCAGGAGATCCGAGATAACCTCCACGGCGTGTTCGATGGTCCGTGGAGCATTGCCGAATGGTTGGTGTGGACCTAGGACCATGAACATGTTCGGCATAGAGCAAGCTGTCATACCCAAGTATGTACGAGGCCGGTGATCAACCCAGACTGCTCGCTCACCTTCCTTGCTGTTACTGGAGCCGAGAAGGGGTCGACCGTCCTTCCCTGTCCAATCAATGGAGCTGAATGCACCAGTAATGGCATCAAAGCCCGTTGCATAGATCAAAACATCTAATTCGTGTTCTTTGCCATCAGACGTGATAATGCCGTTCTTGGTGACTCTCTCAATTGGCGTCTTCTTAAGGTCAACAAGATGCACATTGGGCTGGTTAAACGCCTCGAAGTAACCGCTCTCAAGAGGGACTCGTCGTGTGCCGAAGCCATGATTCTTAGGAATCAAGCTATCAGCAACCTCAGGGTCATTTATTCTGGCTCGAATCTTGCTCGCCATGAAGTCGGAGTAGAGTTCGTTTGCTTCACGGTTGCTGTATGTGTCGCTGAATGTTCCGAGCCATTTGGCAAAACCGGGTTTTGCGTATATATCTTCCCAAAGCTCCAACCGCTCTTTTGCAGACACCTCTAGGGTCTTGCGTGGGTCGGCCTGATGCATGAAGCAGGTGGGTGTCTTGGCGCATAGTTGGAAAAGGGCATCGTAGTTCTTGCGGTGTTGTTCCATCTGCTCGGGGCTAATCGGCTCGTTGCGCAGGGGTGCGGACCAATTTGCCGTGCGTTGAAAAACATTCAATGATTTTATGCTCGGTTCCTTTGATACTGCTGTGATTGTTTGAATTCCTGTTGCACCGGTGCCAATAACACCGACTCGCTTGTTGGCCAGATCACGACTGATATCAAAGCCCTTTGGCCAGCGGGAGGTGTGGAAAGATTTGCCTTGGAACATTTCAATATCTGGAATGGCAGGAAGCGTCGGGGTTGACAGGAAACCCATACAGCTGATAAAGAAACGGGTCCGGTGATGGGTGCCGACTTCGTCACGAAACAGCCAAGTATTGTTCTTATCCTGCCAGATGGCTGTCTTCACCCGAGTATTGAGTTGGATGTTTTTGTAGAGGTTGTGCTTATCGCAGACATGTTCAATATAATCGAGGACGTCTGACTGGGTGGAGAAGGACTCGTTCCAGTTCCATTCGTTCAAAAGGTCTTCGTCCCAGGAGTATGCATAGGAGAGTGATTCAGTATCAACTCGTGCTCCCGGATAGCGGTTCCAGTACCAAGTTCCTCCAACATTATCCGCTGCCTCGAGAACAGCGACGCGCCACGATGGAAAGCGGTTCCGGAAGTTGTGAAGTGCGCAGATACCCGAAAGACCGGCGCCGATGATGAGGACATCGTACTGCTGTTCTCCGGATCCCATAGTGTAAAGTTGTCAATAGAAGAACTGGGATCAGGAATCTCAGTCTTGTCGTTGTTCATCCAGGTCTTCAGCAACTTTTGTGATGATCTTTATAGAATTGACATTGTGAGAGCACAGCTCCCAGTGGAGCTGTCACATGTGGGACAACATTCCAAGGGTACATAATTCCTCAGGTGGCTTTCGCGATAACCTTCCTCTTCCAATGTGCCAGCGCAATTTCTCAGTGCAGCAGTTGACGTCTTATCAGGCCAGTAGCCAGGCACGCACTAGGCCCAAAAGGGCCCTTATCTTCTCCGCATTTTACATGTCACGTGTCGCGGACGGTTTCCTTTTTTCGCTTGCGACTTTCGATCTTGGAGTTACCCCAAATTGAAACCACGAGCCCAAATATACAATGCATCGAGTACAAAAATAGGTACAATTATTGCGAGACGAACCGGGTGGGCGATGCTTAGATTGGCTGACACAAGCATATTGACAAGCTGATGCACATAGTCTTTCAATTGTAGTTCCTGGTCAGAAATCACTGGTGTTCACTAGATATGCGATATGCGATCACTGGTTTATGTCTGATTACATCTTTTCGACAAGATTACGCTCCCTTGCTAGTTTCTCACAAGGCATACGGTGTCAAACCGGCATGGTTCGTGCAATTATTCTAAATTTCCTTACCACCTTCCGTCTCCTGAAGTAGATGCAAAGCCCTAGGGTCTACATTCAGCGTAGTAGCTTGGTAATGCAAAGCGGTATTCCATCGACATCCTAGGCACGCACATGGATGCCCACCTCCATAAGCAGATAAGCAGACACATAGAACTATGCTGAGCCTCCTACTCTTGGACACATTTTGGTGTTCATCTCGAAAGAACATTGAACCCACGAACAATACGCGCATTCGTATAGCGTATTCGTATAGCGATCCTGTAGTAGTAGCTCCACCAACGGTATAAAATACACACTGCTGATTGGTTCTGAATTTAGGCACGGCAACTCAAATTCACATTCCATGGATAATGGTCCACCCGAGCGAATGCACGCAGGAAACACACCTCCAGGGCTGGCCATACGGACCTCAGTAAGAGAACCCCTGGGGCCGCACAGTTCGGTCACGTAACCCGGTACATGTCAGCTGATTCCGACGGGTATTCATGTTGCAAGGACCTTTATCCATTACACCTATTCCCTATGTACATATTTCCATACGTTTTTCGAGAGTGTTCCACGTGGCATTTGCAGTCAGCTTCCTCCATTCACCAACTAAATGGCCACGGGTTCATTAAATGCGGTAAACGACATGAGTCAACTCCGTCTGCACGTCGAGGGCCGATCCTTCCGAGATCCCTTGAATCGAGAAATCATCTTGCGGGGAATAAATGTGGGAGGTGACGCTAAATATCCGAAAACCCCAGATCTCAGATCGCACAACGCCCAGGGGTTCTTCGACGCGCATGTATCGTTTGTGGGAAAGCCGTTCTCCCTAGAAGATGCCGACAAACATTTCCAACGTCTCCGAAAATGGGGATACAACGCCATTAGATATATCTTCACCTGGAGGCAATCGAACACGCTGGTCCTAGGATGTACGATGAAGAATGGATCGATTTCACCATTGAAATTCTTCGTGTCGCCAAGGAATACGGGTTCTACATTTTCATGGACCCGCACCAAGACGTAGTAAGTCTGGTCTAGAGCGAATGTATTGTGAGGACTAAGCTTACTGCTCTAAGTGGTCTCGATTATCAGGAGGATCCGGGGCACCTACATGGACGCTCTATGCCGCGGGACTGAATCCCAAGAGTTTCAAAGATACACAGGCCGCCATCGTTCACAACAAATGGGACAATCCTGCAGAGTTCCCCAAGATGCTTTGGTGCACGAACTACACGAGGTTAGCCTGCCAGACTATGTTTACTTTGTTTTGGGCTGGTCGAGATTTCGCACCGAAGGCGATCATCGATGGTGTGAATATTCAAGATTATTTGCAAAGACATTTTATTGCGGCATGCAAATACCTTGCACAGAGAATCCAAACCGCCGGTGATCTCGAAGGA
The DNA here is from genome assembly GCA_911456345.1 of Penicillium egyptiacum. Taxonomy (NCBI): domain Eukaryota; kingdom Fungi; phylum Ascomycota; class Eurotiomycetes; order Eurotiales; family Aspergillaceae; genus Penicillium; species Penicillium egyptiacum. The sequence goes on from CAJVRC010000846.1 coordinate 611,536, forward strand.
GATGTGGTCATCGGGTGGGAAAGTATGAATGAGCCCAATAAAGGACTAATCGGCATTCAAGATATTTCCTCGATTCCATCGGAGCAGCATCTCCAGCTCGGGACATCTCCAACGGCGTTTCAGGCTATGGTAATTGGCTCTGGGCTATCCTGTGAGGTAAAAACCTGGGTTTCGGAAAATTTGGGCCATACCAGACAGGCACGGAGGTTATAGATCCAAAGGGTGAACAGGCATGGCTTTCGACTGAGTACGACGACTGTCAATATGGTTGGCACCGCGACCAGGGCTGGAGGCTCGGTGAATGCCTTTGGGCGCAACATGGTGTTTGGGATCTATCTCAAAGCAAAGCCACCCTGCTACAAAAGGACTACTTTTCAAGCAACCCAATAACTGGCGAGACGCTTGACTATGAAGCCTTTACAAACTCTTACTTTCTGAACCACTACCGAGCGTATAAGGACGCTATTCGCAGCGTGTGTGGAAGTACTATCATGTTTTGCCAGCCACCTGTCATGGAGCTACCACCAAGCCTCAAGGGTACCGCTGACGATGATCCGAACATGGTTCACGCGGCTCACTTTTATGATGGCTTGACTCTTTTAACGAAGCACTGGTTGGTAGCAAAGCCTCATCTGTTTGCTATCCATGATATTGATCCTAATAGGAATCGGCTCTACAACTTGGATATCATTGGGTTGCTTCGGGGCAAGTACCTTGGACCACCTTTCGCAATCAAAATCGGTGAGACATTAATTCGAAAAAGCCTGCGTCGTCAGCTCAAGTTTCTGCGCGAAGAGAGTCTAGAACACATGGGTGATCATCCCCTGATCTTTACCGAGATCGGCATTCCGTATGACATGGATGATAAACGTGCATACAAGGCTGGAGACTACAGTAGTCAGATCGGAGCAATGGATGCCAACCATTTTGCGTTAGAAGGCAGCACGGCCAACGGATTTGCTCTATGGGCTTATGTGGCAGAGGTATGTATACCAGTCTATTTTTGAAAGAGCCTTAACTAACTCCAGCTAGAATGACCATCAATGGGGCGATCAGTGGAATGGGGAGGATCTTTCCATATACTCACAGGATGATTTGGAATTACCAGTCAGAGCCTCTTCCGGTTCAACAGAGTCAGGTTCCACAGTGTGCTCTAAAGATCATCTTATCAATATTGAAGAGGAGAAATTTGGCTCGCTCAAGGCTTTGATACGCCTGTGCATCTCGCTCGATTTCTCCCAGGCTACCATGCAGCCGCGACGGGGCTACAGGGCAGTGGAGGCATGGCTTCGCCCCGCTCCCGTCTACATGAATAGGCGATTAGAAAGTTATACTTTCGATTTGAAGGAGTGTACGTTCACCGTGAGATTGATTGCAAATCAGGCTATGCCTCATGCCCCGAGTGAAATATACCTCCCCGAGTTTCATTTTCCAATGGGATAGACCTCGGTTACGGTGAGTGGAGGGGAATGGGAAATCGGTCTTCAGGAATTCCATACGGTCAAGCTTCAATATCTGCGATGGTGGCATGGCGAAGGGGCAGTGGAGATCAAGATCGAGAAAACGAAACGCATGTCACAGGAATACGCCACTCTACAAAAGCTTCACTGGAGTCGATGCATGGTGATGCTCACTGAGGTCAACCTCTTTGCTATGTTAACCTATTTGTACAGTATTCTACTTTCATCATGTTGAATTCTAGTCACTATCCAATTAGCACTGGTATGACCTAGTTATACATAATCACTATCATCATCGATGTCATTTTGGGTCATGCCCATGAATTTTTCGATGACTATCCGATCTTCAATCCCTCTCACTCTCTCTTGCCGAACCATATCGTATCCCTCCAGGTGAAGAGCCGCCATAATAAGCTTCCGTGTGCTCTTATGAAGCGCAGAATGAATGCTTTGTTTAATACCTTGGCCGGGATAAGCAACAAGGCCGAGTGAGCCTTGAGTTGGTAAGAGGTCAGCCAAGATGAACGATGAAAGAGCACTTGAAGGGGTTCATAAACTGAAGGTATATCCTTACCATGTGCCATCTTGCCTATAACCCCAAAAGTCCCCTTCAACAAGCCACCCGCAAGGCCAGCGGCGCCTCCGTCTCTAGCACCTTTATATGGCTGATAGAACACATCAGTCACAGCTCCTCCCATGCTAATGGCGAAGCTTTTAGCGCCTGCAACTGCGCCAGATTTCCAATCTTTTACTTTTCCATACTTCGGAACCTTTTCTCCGTAAAGACCAGGGAGCATACGGAAGCCTTCAGCCGCAGCCAAAGGCAAATCGACCATAAATCCAGAAGCCACCTTTCCGAGGAGCTTTCCAGAAGCGTACGTCGATGCCGCAGCCATCGCAGCGCCCCTGCCTTTTTGTTTAGACCCAGCGTCCCGTGCCGTCAAATCATTCATCGATTGAGCTTTGCGAATTGATGTTGAACCGCCTCCTGGCAGCAGCCGGGCAGGATTGTTTTCCGAACCAGTTGGCGATGGAAGAGGTGAGTTGCGACCATCTTGGTATACCTTGTACGGCTTATAAAAGATATCGCCTCCTGCTTTGAGCATATCAAATGTGAGTCCCATTCCAGCAGAGGAGATACCAGTTACCGGGTCCCATCGTGTGTTCTCAATGATAATGGGGTTTGGTTGGTATCTTGCATTCAAAAGAGGTTAGTCAAAGGTTCGCCGAACGACGAAATTTGGAGCCATAGTGGATGGCTTTGAAGTGGGAAGGTTCGGACTCACGGTTTCAGCCTTTTAATATCTAACAGATTCTTTTCAACAAGAATCTCTGCAGCAACTTTTGACAAGCGAAACCTGTTCTTGCCTAGGCGATATCTCCAACAGGCTGGGAATTCCGGTAGTAGATCACATTCGACCAGACCTTGCGGTAAGTTCCGATGGAATGATTCCACAGCTGTTTTCACTCCTTCGTCTTGCCGCATTTTGGCGGCAATACCTTGTGCGGAGCACACTGCCTCTGACGTCAAACAAAACCGCACTGCTTGGGCCAACGCTGTGACCTTGAGTTGTTTATATGGAATAGGGTCCGGTCCTGCACCAGCCGCAGAAACCATTTCTCCCCAAAATGGCTGGCTATAATTAAATAGGTCAGAGAAGGTTCCAAATGGCCATAGGGCAATTCAAGTAAAAACAAAGAACAGTCTGTCACTCACTCTCCAAAGAATGGCACAATGATAGTAGGTTTGCCATTGCGTAGCCCGCATGCCGTTGTACCAGCACCTCCATGGTGAACAACCGCACTAACCCGTTCAAATAACCATTCGTGCGGGCAATCGTCTATAAAGAGAACATCACTCCTATTTAGTTCTCCCGAGTCGATCCCCCCTAGCTTGCTCCAGCCACGTGAGATGATTGCCCGAACCCCAGTTTCCTGAATCGTCTGTAGAATCGTTTTTGTTATCTCTTCCGGGTCTTCAAGAACAATGCTTCCAAATCCAAAATACACCGGAGGGGGCCCGGCATTCAGAAATTCTGCGATCTCAAGAGGAGGCTGATAGTCGGGCGGATCGCGGAAGAAGAACCCACAGACGTCTATTCATGCGAGTTAGTCAACAAATTCAGCGACTTCAGCGAGTTCAGCGATTTCAGCGAATGCAACGGAAACGATCATATCTCACCGAAATTATGAGGCCAGTCATCAGGTTTAGGAACTAAGCCAGGGGACCAGCAATACGTATAGGGGACATTCAGTTTGCTTAGAATGAAAGGGCCGTCTGAAAGAGAGATAGGCTCGAGCTCCAGCTCATGTTTCCGCCAGTCGTTGATCACACCCCCTAGACTATGTCAAACGGAAGATAAGTCGGCTGTTTTCTTAGTGTACACGTTATAAAGGAATAGTCAACACTTACCCCTGCCATGATAGCCAATCCACGACGCTATAAGAGACGCGATTAAGCCACTCTTGATCAGCTGGGATATTTTTCAAATTGGCCAACGGGTGCGGGAATGCCCTTGTTGGACTCCACGGCATTGTGAACATCAAGTGAAGTGGAATCCCTAGGGCTTGGGCGCAGTGAACGTGCGCAAAGCTCGGAGGATTGGCAATGATGGCATTAGCCACAAATGGGACATTTGTGATAGGATCAGGCATCAGGCATGATTGCCAGCAACCGTGAAGGATTTCCGCCATCATTAAACGCTTCCTCTGAATATCTCCTTCACGAACACTGTCTAGGCCGGGTATCAACCCGGGATTCTTGACCATGTATGACATCAGCTCAGCCGGATCACCGCCGATAGGGTAAAACTCCAATCCGGCTTCAAGGATGAACCGCTCGAAGACATTATGCGTTGCAATACGCACGCGATGGCCTGTGTTTTGTAGCTCCGTACCAAGCGCAACAAATGGTTGGACGTCTCCTCTGCTGCCGATGATTTGAATCACAATATTCAGAGGGAACTTGAACGTTGGCACCCCTTCTGAATAATTTGGTGGAGGTAAGGTCTGGGGGATAGCATGAGGCAATAGCTTAGAAAGAGATCTGCAGAGCCGAGAACTAGCATCCACAACAACACGGCCGTCATCTACTAGGTCAGATTTGCTTTACCAAGCTAGAATCTGGTAGCGTACGTACCATTAACAGAGATACCCTGAGCTTCGGCCAAATCTTGCGGAACTGCCTCGTATGGTGGTGGAGGTTGGTCGTGAGGCCGGTCATGAGGGACCGTGTCGGCCTCCTTGGAGTGCGTTTTGCAATGTTCCATAAGTCAAGCACAATATACCAGGAAAAGGCGAAAGAGAAAGAGAAAACAGAGATAATAGCAAAAGTTACAGTTGAACGGATACCTGGAAGGGACAACACGAGTCAAGGGCTTTAAACACTTTAAGCGCAAGAGAAAAACCTTCCTATGAGCTGTTTGGCACCTAGGTAACCTCGAAAAATCCTTATACATATCAAGACCCACCTAATTGGGCCTTACGCCCTAGACCCATGGTTAAACTGGAATACGAGTACGATGTAAAGCTCACGTATGGATGTATTGAAAGATACTCTGGTACCGTATGTACGTGTATGTATCTCAGAGTGTCCGTATCAGAAGTGAAGATTCCAAAGTGCTTGACAGTACCTAAGTCTTCTGAACTGAACACTACGAATTTGCACATATTATATTACTCGTGGTGTCAGGACAATATAATGGAGAGGTACAATCCCAACGATCGCCCAGATTAGAGCCACTAGTGGCAGCCAGGTGGGCCCGATCTATACGCGTATCCAAACTTCACATGCTTGATCTGGGTGGAGTCCGATGTTTTATGTGGAGAGTATCCTTGGAAGGTTCTTTTTTAGGAAAAGAATGATCTTGTACGTAAGCTTAGAAATTTTGAGGTGGGATCGCCATCCTAGATTATGAAGTTTACTCCTGTTTGAGGCGCGGGTGTTTAATAATAGCACTATCTAGGTGCGTACATAGCGATGCACCTATAAGTACAATCGCCATTTGTGCCGGCTTGGCCGGATTCGGCCGCTGCCCACTTGGCTTGGGCGCTCGAAGGCCTTTGCTAAAATCGCTACGGCTTCCTATATGTAAACAAAGTACTTCCACACCTCTAGTTGAGGTTTAGCGTTCCTATTTCGGGACAGCGTCGCCTTGCCGGTTGCATTCGAGGCCCGTGCGTGTTCATGTAAATGGCCTTCTAAACCCATGCTCCTATCAAATCCCAGATGGCAGCCCAAGCAGATTTATTGGCATCATCATTATCCGTATCCCGGTTGTTGTCAACTTTTATTGCTTTTTTTAAAGCTTCATTTCCAATCACCTCGGTATGCTGTATGAGTGCAACATATATGTAGCGATGCCAATGTCACGGGAGTATTCAGACGATATGTAGATGCGTTGATGTATCCCTCCCTCATCGTGAGGCTTACTCAGCGCTTGGAAAAGCCGTTTTCGACAGTTTGTGTCTTAGTGAAGGGGAACTGCTTCCAACCTCGAGGATTTCGTAGGCCTACTGATCTCCGCGGTCGCTGTTGATGACATGGCAGATCCTTCCATTATCTGGCCCTTGGTAAGTTATATCGCCACAGCTGTTCAATTTGAATCATAACCATAGCCATGATGTTGCACTATGGACTAGGCCGTAATTCTAGGATTCATATATACACTAGGAGCCCTCTAACTGGGGTGGTAATACTAGGTTTGCACCGAAATTAGTATACTAGAAGAGTCGAAAGTAGGCCACTTTCAAATGTTGGCATCACACCCATGGATGTATTATGCTTTGTATCAAGTCCTTGCTGTGCAACGCTACAGCAAATGAGGTACTGTCACGCACCACCGATCCAGCGAATGGCAGATACACACATACTGGTTTTTGACGCAGTTGACCAACTTAAACAGGAGAAAATAGGGGGGCGCACAACTGCACTGCGTCGTTAGCAGTGACATCTGGCCCGTCTCTATACATCAGTTGGTCTGTTGATCCCATTCCTTCCGCAATGTCGATGGTGTGTTCTGTCTTCTGTGCCTTCATTTTCTTCTCTGCTCGCCCTGCATCATCTTACTCTTCTAAATGCCGCTTGTTGGCAGTTGAGCGTCCAGTTTGTATATGTCGCGAAGACCTGCATCAGCGGGGCTCTGGGATTCGCCACCAAATTAAAGATCTCGCAACCGTCCAAGGTCACTCCGGATCTTGGGGTCGACAACATAGAACCGCGGGGCTGCCGAGCGCCGCAAAAGCAAATTCCAAAGTACATCTCTCCTCTTCTGGCAAGGGACAGGGTTATCAATCGAAACCGCCAGATTGCCATGCCACTCTTTAGATGTGGCAAATGACCACACCAAATCTGGGACAATGTCATCATGGAGAAAGTCCTTCAGGAATACGCGCCTGTATAGACCACCGACAGCATCTGACGAAACCATGCCACTCTCCTATTGGTGTGTTCGGTATTCAACAGCCGTTGGGACCTGTCGGCTGATCGGGCGACCACCCTGCTGCACAAGGATATGGAGGAGACACCGAAGACGGGGGCTCTAATGGGCGAGGTATCGGGTCATGGCGACGTGATCAGTGGACACGGAGGCTGACGGGTCCTTGGACGCCCGGGACCAGAAAGCCACAAAACCATTGTGATCGTCACGCTCGGTAAAATGGGAGGCCTCGTCGGAGAGGGCACTAGATGGGAGCATCGGAGGAACTGGTCCAGCTTAGGCGACAGATTGGCTCAACGGCCTTTTTTGGAAATCACTTTCGAAGTTGTCTGAGCATTAAGTGAGGCGAGAATGATGTCGGGACCAGACGATAATGCGATGGGAATGAGACGAGGGGAGATGGGGAAAGATGGGTTGACCAGGTCCAGGGTTGAAGTCACGCGTTTTACGAACGTGGCACAGTTCATGGTTCCGTGTCTGTCAGCAGACGAGGCCGACAAAACAGGCGCGGCTGAGCCAGCGCTCAGGCGGTAGAGTGTCTCGACCAGAGAGTTAAAGACGCTGTTGCGGACATCCTGGGTTAGACGAGAGTAGCAGAGCTCCACGGTCGACACATGGAGATCAACGAAAAGTTAGTGTCGAAGAAGATAGAGGCTATTTAAGCCGCTATACCTGGTCTATTACCGTATGATCTTGTCTGATTTCTGGAATTCACATCAACTATAAGTCGTAAAATAAACCAGGCCTAGTAGATTTGCACCTTCGAGAATGTTAAATATTCGGAAGAAGATTCGGCTAGTAAGAGGCAGCGTAGTCCATGAACTCATGCTATTTTAACTCCGGATAAGCCGATTTAATTATATCGACACCCTAACACAACCTTCGAATTAGAATCAAGTCTCACTACCTAGGTAGTTCAGAAGTGTTCTGTCAGCATACCTTTCCTAGTTTGTCTACCCGCGGCGTTTAGGGATAGAATTACTACTGTATTGCTCTCACTTTACTCTCACTTTACTCTCACTCTCGCCTTTCTCTCACTTCCATCTCACTTCATTTCCGAGTACCTTTCAACCAGTCTGGCAATCGGTTGCAACCCCCATTAACCTTCCTGCTCTCTTCCACCTCCTCGACGTTAACTAACTACTGTCCTTCGCTCCGTCGCCTCCACCATGTCCTGCAAACCCTGGTCCAGTAAAGGATGCGGGAATTGCCGCACGCGCCGAATCCGAGTAAGCGAGGCACAGCCACTGCTGTACGATTGATGCTATGGGATGGGCCTAAGTCATGCGGTAACTGGCTCTGGGCCCATCTTTGCATCACTTGCCTCTATGACAGGCCGATAAAATACCGCACCGGTAAGCATTCATATCTTGCACATTAACCAGTCAACTGACATTAAATTAGATGGAGAGTGTCACTGCAGACGCCCCCGCACAGCCTTCTGTAAATCCTCCGATTACCCATCGCAACAACCGCCGACCCAATCTCTGCGCCCCAAACGTGAATCTCCGCGCTCCAGGCATCAGTATGAATTCCCAAACGAGTCAATGGGATCCCTCACTACTGAACCTGAAGCTATACGCATTCTGAGGAGAAGAAAACATGATCTCAAAATCGATTTGAAGACAGCTCGGAAACCATGGAGAGCTCATGGGTCGTTTGACCTCAAGTTCTAGAGCCAGGCTATGAAGATAGAGAAGATTAGCCTAGGATGTGGATCGGAAGATTTTAACTGGGAGTTTCGAGGGGCGGGAGGATGAATGGAAGAAGACGGACGAGGCCAAGACGATCCTAGAAAGGATTCAAACCCAAGAGCAAACTAGGAAAATTTGCGAGGCCAGGGTTGACCAGTTGCAGAAAGCTCCACGTAGGGTTTGAGGGCATCTTTTGTGAAATTGTTTACGACCTCTAGTATGGGTATGGTGGTTAAAGACACGGGCGCTGGCAGCAGCACAAGCCAGCAGCAGAACTTTCGGGCAGTTATGATCGAAAATTTACATATGCAGCCAAGCAGGTCTGAATTGTTTTAATGAACATATGGGTAGATATGCAGTTTTGAAGTAGCAAACTGGCAACGGATGTTATTGGATTGGACACGCCTTGGATTCCGTGGGAGGTATATTGCTGTATTCAAATAATATCGAAATCCAGAGTTCAATCTTAGACTCGTGTCGCTTGTCATCATACTGCGAGAAGAAATCAAAAATAATACTCGACAATACACTGAAAGGAGGGTCAAAAAAAGATACATACATGTATGTAGAGCCGTTTAAGCCGCTACCCGTCATTACAGGTCTTGCCTGACCCAAACATCATCCTCAACCATTGAATATGCTTGGCTTAGGACCCCATTATTATTTCTTTCAGACTGCACAAGAACGAGCCAAAAACTAATACATAGATACAGGCAAAAAAATGCTCACACTCGGAGTCGAACCGAGGATCTCATGATTACTAGTCATGCGCTTTACCACTAAGCCATGCGAGCTGATTGGTGATGTAGGTTTTGGTCTTTGGCTATGTAAAGCAAACGCCTGCAAGGCCATTTTTTTGCCGGTCGTAGTAAAACAGTGGGACAGGCACTCCAATCTGTCATTGTAGACGTCTGCTCTTAATTCATGTCCCTTGCTGATCCACGCTTGTCTTAGGGTACCAGCCTAACATAGTCGGATCCAAACCATCGAACGATGACTTCCTCTGTCCGGCTGAGCAGCTGTATGATATCCAAGCTGATCCGAATATATCCCGCTTATCCGTCTGTCCTTAAGGAGATGAGGGCTGCCCCGGAGAAGTGGTAGCATAGGACGGAAGATGCTAGGTTGTTTCCTGCTGGTGTTTCCTTGCTATTCGTCAGACATCATCTTGGGACTAAGCTCGAGGTGCTGGATCGTATCGACTTTGATGTCCATGTGCCTCAAAGCAAGGGCTAGCCTATTTTAATGGAGACCTGCGTCGGTGGAGAATAGTGATGGGATCACGGCGAAGTGATTTGTTAAGTTAACTTAGGAGTCAATAGATCCAAGTAAAGTACAGTGGTTGTCATGAAGCCAATGGCCAAACATCACCTTGTCTCTCCGCTCATCGACAAGTCCAAGGACAACCCTGTTTACACGTGATGGCTCCAACAGGACGCCGGTATTAATGTCCCTCTTCCTTCCTGCATAGACCGGGAATTGCTACAAAAGTATCCAATAGCAACCATCAACCAACAACTCAAAGATTCGTTCACTCAACAAGTCCAGCAGCTGCGAGTTGATTGCGACGACAAACGAGCGCGGTCATACCTGACCTCCGGTCCTGGCCGACAGATACTAGACCTCGACATTAGAATAGTCGATGGGATCCTCTGCTACACGTATTGGTACGAGCCTTCAGGTCAGTGTCTCCGACTGGCCGCTATACCGGACACTTTATTAGTTGATATCCTCAGCCTCAACCAGAACCTGCCGGAAGCGGTTTTGGACGGCGACTTCGAAATCATCGGTGACAAAATACGCCCAGTTGAAAATGTGCCATTACTGCCAAACTTGGGTGATGACTCTGAAGACCTTGGTGCACTCCTCACTTCGCTGCCTATCCTTAAGATCGATTCCGATAATGTCGACGATAGCAAATATTTCCTTAAAGAAGGCAAATATAAGAGCGAGATCAGCAATCTGTTGAAATGTCAAGTGGATGTTGCCCGGGACTACCAAAGTCACCGCGCGTCATTCAGTTACTTGGAAATCGCGGGACGAGAAGTTGGTCTTTGAAAAGTTCAAGCCACGATGGATCTTGACGTACATCTACGCTCTCGCGACGTACAAAGAGTGGGTCTTGCAGGTTATCTTAGGACTGAAATGTCTTCATTCCGTTGGCATTGTTCATCGTGACCTTCGTATCCACAATTTGGTTTTCTCTGCTGATCCTATTCCTCGCGTGTTTATTTACGATCTCGAGGGCCGGTGGGGAAATCGTCTTGCTCCCGGGGTCTCTCGTGAACAGGTCTTGACGCTGGTTGGACGGAGAAGTCGGATATATATGATCTCGGTGGTGTCATAAAAGGGACAGTATCTGGAAATGTGCCGATCACACAATTGGTGGAATGGCTGTCCCTACTCCTCTGGGTGCTGTGGTGCAGGCCTGTACACGCAAGACGCCTGAGGATCGCCCGAGTTTGGACGAACTCTATGCTATGGTTGAGCAGATCAAGGGAACGACGGTGCTCGGCATTCTACGCAGGCAGGGTACGGGTGTCTGACTTCGTACACTCCGCGAGTGCAAAAGCCACGTAATGGTGGAGACCCAGATAGTTTGTCGCGCTCAATGTTCACAGACAACATATTTAGACCACCAGTGGACCTTTTAACCGAAACGTATAGTGTGATGGATATTGTATGCCGTATGTTCGAGTTTCAATATATGAAGAGAAGAGACCGAGAATAACAAATCCCCACAGAACCATAATCCACAGGTATAAACAAAAAGCTAAGAAAACCAGAAATATTGCTCGTTAAATGATCATGAAAAAGTACGCTCCCGAATATAGCCAGCCATACCCCGAAATAATATTGCCATCTACCCACGCCGGTGGATGCATCATGTGCGCTGCAAATATGCGATCGTTCACACCTCACCCCAAGTACCGAGCCCAGCTCCAACACCAATGGCGCTGTTGCTTTCGCTACCGCCGATATCCCAGTAGTTCCGGCTAGAGCTTGTCATTGTCCGCCGACTGGAGATAGCGGATAGCTTGGCGCTCTGGCTGGCGCAACTGGACCCAGGTCGCCGGGGATGTGGTCGTAGGAGTGGCGAGGAGACACCCGCTGGGTTTGATACACCGGGGAATTGTGATGCGCGACGGGTACGGGTTTGCGATCTGAAGTGGGCTCGCGCCACGAGTGGGTGGTGTTGCCGGATAATGGCTGCTCGCCGAGACGCATCTTGCGGGCGGCGGGGTGGGGTTGGTGTGTGCGTTTCGTTGGGCATGTAACCTCGGCGGCTAAAGCGGTTGCGGAGGTAGCGAAAGACCATCATTACATCGAGTCCACGTTCCCAGTACTCGGCTTCGTGTTGGAGTTTTGCTGATTCGGATATTTGGTCAGATCGCTTTGGATCATCATCTTCAATCCCCCATTGTGCTTCGTGCTCTCGATTTGAGTCTCGAAGTGTGGGCATGAAGTGCGGCGACAAAATGGACTCGCCAGTGGTATCGGCAGTGGCTACAGCGGACTCTGCGGGTCTCTGAGAGATTCCACTTTCCGCGAGGCGGTTGAGAGACATCCCCGCATATTCGGCGGATATATCTTTGGTCATTTGATAATATGTTGTAAATGCCCCGGGGTGTTCACAAAGTTGATGGACGAGGATCCCCAGCTCATGAGCGATCGTCTGAAGCATCTTTGTCCGCCACAGTGGTGAGTCGCTATACTCCGGCTCTGGTTCACGAGCCAGTACTGTTTCCATGTCTAGTCGATCTTCCTGGGTGTGAGGTTGCGCGTCCAGCGGCAACGATTCACCAAAGATCACGGAAAGCAATGAATCATCAATCCCGATCAGGTCACGGATCACCGTTCGTGTGATACGGCGCCAGAAAGACTCTTCATCCTCCGAGACATCTTTCGATAGTGATATATCCCGTGACAGCACCTCAGATACATGAGTTTGTTGATTGTGATCACCAGAACGATGAACGCTCGATCGGCTGGTCAGACTAGCCCGCCTCTGTCGGGTTTCCCGTTCGATTTCCTGCAACAGAGCCCGGCTCTGGTCCATGCGCCATTCTTCGATTCGCTGCCACCGCTCTCGCTCGATATTCGCCTCGCCCTCCTCGACGGTATCCAAATGCCTTTGTACACTTGAGTTACGGCGATGTCGGAGATGGCCATACGAGGGCCGCTGGGGGTTGTATTGCTCATGCCGCCACAGTTGATCCTGGACTGCCTGACTCGAGGCCTGGAAACTGCCTAATCCGTCATGGGCCGGGAGCATCGCCGGCGGCCCCTGATCAAACCGTATTGGGGAAGCTGGAGCCAGCTCTGGTGCTCGAAAGGCGTGCAGTCCATCGTCTAAGCTGTCCAGTTCGGTTCCATCTTCGTCCAGTTGGTCGTCGAGGGCATTCTCGTCATCGGCCTCGCCCTCAACGCCAGATGCAGACTGGGTTGCAGCGAAGGAGCCAAAGTCACTCAGCCGAGAAGGACCTGCGGTACGCGTACGATCTGTTGAAGTCGTGTGCGTCCGAGCGGTCGGGGAGAATAGGACCCATTGTGCGGTGTCGTCATCACGCTGTTCCGACAAGGAGGAGGGGATATCGAGTGTGAGTGGCTGAGGGGTTGAATAGGATGTCCTGCGGCGGGGGACGTGTGTTGGGACCTGGAAGGCCATCTTACTGATCTGGTTGTAGCTAAAGCAGATAGTACGATAAGAGGGTTGGTGGTTCAAGAGATGACAGGAGAGTTAAGGGCGTTCAAGTGGGGAATAGATGCATTAGAGCATATAACGAAAATTGATGTAAGTAAGAAAAATAAATATTGGAGTGGTATAAAGAGTTCCAGTGCCAAAATAAATGAAAGGACAACCTTGAAACCTTGGAAGCCCAGGATGATGATGTGAGAGATTAGCTGATAAGCGACGTCCGAAAGGGAGATCCAATGATCCTCCAATGATGCAACCGGTATCGGAATGGTGAGACCACCTTTCAAGTGGTTTATCCGTTGCCTTTTCCTTTCTTAGCCTGTTTTGAGGGGTAAATACGTGGTTCAATATCCAACTAGTGCCTATGTGGGTATGGCCTGAATCCCATAATCTTGGAATCTCATCAGCTGACGGACGGTCACCGGGATCGACACTGTGACGTGCGAACTTGCCATCAGTCACATTTTACTATTAGCCCCTAGCATGATGATTCTTTTGAAGAAAAGCGACTGCACCGTACTTTGATATTAGCCTTACAACAATGCTACGACCAAGAAGACCACCATGATGGCGTGGTTTCGCTTCTACACTAAATAATACCCCTCACCTGGGGAGTTGCCCTATGTTCTCATCCGGCTCCTTGGTTTGGAATCCTGTTGGATGGTTGCGTTTGCTGAAGCCAAACGGAGCGAAATGGGTGCTTTTTCCCAATGTCTGATGCTTGAGTAGAGTAATTTCCAGCTTGGTTGTAGAGTTGCGGAGTTGCAGAGTTGCAGATCTGCAGATCAAGTATAACGTAAACTTGGCGCGACTGGAAAACGACATTGGGTTGATGGGAGTTACACCGCTTAAGCTGGTACTTCTTCAATCCTAGACAACGATGTCTCGGTGCCCTGACTAGGTGTCCTCCTTCCCCCACGTCGTCAATCACGTTTGGCCCAAGTGCCTGGCATTCAAGAGGTCGTGAGATGTTACTAGATTTCTACCGAGATGGGAACAGACAGATAGATAATCAAAGAAGTGAAAGACGCCAGTCTAACTGGTATCGTCGCTGACGGGGTATATATTGGTCTACTATAATATAGCATCTCAAGTCGATGATCAATCCTTCCCAGCCAAAGCCTCTCCCACCCAATCCATCTGCACTGCACTGACGCCACGCGCGTAACTGCGGTTGGTGAAGACGAATTCGTTGTACATGATCGCCTCGAGCTTCTTGCCATAAAGTACGCTTGACGGGTGAATGGCGACGGTTTGGTTCCCAACGATCGTACGATAGCTGCCATCGGGCACAAGGCGAGCCGTGTTGGTCGCGAATCCGGCGAGGAAACTCTGGAGAATGAGGACGGGCGATGGGTCGTGTAATGAGGTATTGTTCAAAGCTTCATTGGTGAGCAGCTTGGCCTGTCGGCATTGGGTGCGGAGTTGTTTGCGGACGTCCTGGTGTATTTTTCGTTAGTTTTATATGACTGGTGCCGCCAAATTATGCAATACTCACCATGACTGATTGCATGGCACGGTGGGATACCAGGTGTCGCTCTGCCCATGCCTTGCGGTCGGCTTGTTCAGCGGCATACACACGTACAGTCGTCAGCATGGTGAGGTGATCACCCTCGCGCCGGTATAAATCGCGACGGGCTGCCTCTGCTGCTTCCTTCTTCTCTTCTGAGGTGGTATTCAGGAAGATGTTCTCCACACTCAGACATGAGATAATATCAATGACATCGAGCAAGCATTCAGACCCGTTCTCGGCAGCTGCCAACAGGACACGTCCTAGAGTTGGAGTCAAGGGCAGCTTGGCAATGTGTAGACCGACGGCGCTGATCTTTCCATCATCCTCAAGGGCATTAATGTTCAATAACTGCAGAAGAGCTTTCTCGAGCGCTTCGCGTGGTGGGCGGGTCAGGAATGGGAATCCAACAATGTCATCAACGCCACGCGCCTTCATATTCAGCAGGGCTTGGCTTAGATCACAGCGCAGAATCTCGGGCGTGTTTGTCTCATCTAAGGCCAGATAGTCTTTCTCAGTGTATAGCCGGAAACATTGGCCAGGGGCCTCACGACCAGCTCGACCCTTTCGCTGGATGGCGGCTGACTTGGAGATAGGCTTCACGAGCAGTGAGTCAAGACCAAGGCGAGTGCGGAACTGCTTGATCTTTGCTTTGCCGCAGTCAATCACGTGCCGTACACCAGACACAGTGACGGAAGTCTCAGCAATATTAGTGGATAGTACAATCTTGCGTGTTCTTGGTGGAGCAGGGGCGAAGACCCTTTGCTGCGCAGCCTGTGGTAACGCGGCGAACAAAGGTAGAACCAAAATTTTAGGAAGCGATGGGTCCATGCCTATGGCATACTCATTGACCAGGTGTTCCAAGGCCTCGACGGTTTCCTGACCAGTCAGAAACACAAGGATATCACCCGGCATTGGTTCCTTCTGGTGAATCTGAAAGATGACTTTGAGCGCTGCATCCACGAAGTCATGTACTGGTGCGGGCGAGTAGATAGTTTTGACTGGGAATTGTCGACCCTTAATGTGGCAGACGGAAATATCCTTCGGAGTTGAAGTATCCATTTTATCGGCCTCGGCCTCGGCAGCCTGTATAGCCTTCTGTGCTGGCGCCGTTTGTTTGAATCCTTGTTTGAAGAAGTCCGTAAGGCTCTCCATATCAGCCGTAGCACTCATGACAACCACCTTGAGCGGCACACCACCCCGGCCCTCTTTCTTTCCAGATACAAGATTACGCAGGAATCCAAGTGTCAGATCCACATTGATTCCTCGTTCGTGCACCTCATCGACAACGATGGCGCTGTACTTAGTCAGGTTTGGATCGTGCAACATCTCCTGGAGCAGCATTCCCTCCGTCAAGAACTTGACCCGCGTACTAGGCGATGTCGACGTATCAAATCGCACGGAGTAGCCAACCTTGCTGGCAGGCGAGTGCGATCCAAGCGGTGTACCCATCTCCTCAGCTACACGGCGCGCCAGCGAAATGGCAGCGACTCGTCTCGGCTGCGTTATAGCGATGCATCCTCCGACCACTTTCTTTTCGGTCTTTCCATCCCGTGTGGTTTGCGTAGGAACGGGCCGACACCAGAATTCGTCTACCAGGAACTGCGGGATCTGCGTGCTCTTTCCGCTACCCGTCTCACCGACCAAGAGCATCACATCTTGTTCCCGTAGTAGATGACGGATCAAATCGGCATTTCCAAATACGGGGAGCTTCCGTCGCGTTTCGAGGAGGGCTTTGGCCTTTTCTCGTAAGGGTGTAAAGTTGGTTTTGGTATCGGTGAAGGGTCTCGACTTCGATTTCGGGTTCGATTTCGTTGCTGGTGGGCCATTTGTTTCAGATGCTTTCGCTGGCTGAATTTTCGTTACGGAGACTGCTGTTTGTACCTGCTTGGCAGGTGCAGGGATTTCCCCCGGTTCATCTTGATCGGCGGGTGTGGAGGGTGCGTACTCATCGAGCTTGCGCTTCTTGCTTCTATTCTTCTTGCGCCCGGGCTCTTCCGTAGGTTGAGATGAGAGCTTGTGCTTTAAAATATTCTCATCGTCCGAGTCTGCGAACACCGTACGCACCTTTTCGGGCATTTTGAGGGGTATCGCAAAGAATGTTGAGCAGGGACGAAGCTCAAATCCGAAATTTTTGCCTTATCGAGAAGGTGATAAGGATCTCCTTATCAGCCCGAGGACGTCAACAACAGAGGGATGAAAACCTCCAGAGGTAGTCAGCCCTAAGATTATATATCCTTTTCCTCTTTTTCTTTTGGTTGCTTCTTGAGCGAGCGCAGATAAATCATTTTACATGTCTACTGTAGGCAAAGAATAAGTAAAATTGTGTGGCTATTCCATTGCTTGAGAAATTCTTCCTTCCGAATCAGTTTCCAACTTCTTTGCAGACCTGCTCATGTTTCTTCTAATGGGCCTTTGACAGTCTTTCGAGCAGTTCTGTGCCTTGCGGCAACGTGGACAAGTATTCAAATCCGAACCGTCGTCTTGCTTGTGCCTCGCACAGAAATTCGCAGAATCTAACACTGGCAAGTTTAGAAAGATCAATGGGCTTACCAACAAGCACTGACGGAAACACTGGAGAAATGGCCGTCCGCACAGCGTGCTTGGCCAAAACTTCCATGCGGGAGAGTTGGGCATGAAATCAGTTGGGACTGCCCTCTCCGCAGGAGCACAGAACTCTTTCCTTAATTTTGGCTGATAGTGGAATTCTTCTCGTTGCAACGTACTCACAACTGGGCTTGTGGGACCAAGTTCGACACCGCTCGGTCCAGGCAGGGAGTTTCATTCCACAGACGCAGCATGTCTCTGGACTGGCGGAGACATATGGGAGTATCGCCGCTTCCTGATATCGTGTTCAGGGCAGGCCGAAGATTCTAGTACTGAAGAGGACAGCGACTACGAATAGATTTTGATTTGTTTCCAATAGCTAGAAATATTCATATTAAATGAACGTCTCTCTGCACGGCAATGTGCTCTGGTAGCCATTATACATCGATGGTTATACACTGAGAAGTCCTCTATACGGTTTATTCTATTTGCTCGCTACTATATCGCACATTGTATACTCCACTCCAAGCGATTATTACCATTTCTCAACTCAGATTAGAAATCGTAACGGGCATAACAACCGACATACAATTGCTGCTGCCTAAAACACCCTCAACCACTGCGTGTATGCAACATATTCCAGTCCATCGTGCTCCAAATAAAGTGATTCGCATCCACGTCAGTGGAGCTTTGCCCAAGCGCCTCAGGGTATACCCACTGTCCCAAACTCGTAGGCACCTCCCCTCCAGTGCCATAAGACGTCCCCGGTACATTGAAATCCATTTGCATAGGCATTGACAGGTTGTCCACATTGGCATTGACACCCGAGGCGTCACCAGGATGCACCGTGTCTACATCCTGTGCGAAATTCGACATCATCTGCATCACTTTCTTCCGGATATCCGACACAATTAGGGGAGGTATCAAGGGCGTCTCCTGTTGTCTGGCTATAATTTCACGCGCCTCCCAAGCCTGAAAGACAATCCGAGAGAAGACGATGAAAAATGGCCGGTCTTCCTCCTGCGCATCCATGATGCGGACCTCGTAGTTCTTGCTCATCACCTCCCACGCCCGGTCTGCATGCTCTTCGACGGGCCTCTTCTTCAAATCCTGCAGAAGGTGAATGTACGCGGGGAAGGGGAAGTGGAAGTCAACAAGCCACAGATATCCTTTGATGATAGGCGACCTCAAGAGGTTGGTATCACACTCCAGCATTCGCAGCGCGTGGGAAATGCCGACGTTGCTCTGGGTATCTGTCTGCTCCACGGAGGCCGTCAAGTGTTTAGAGTAGTGTTGCAACAGACGATTCTTGGCTAGGTGTCCCCGCGTTGTCCACATCGTCATGAAGTGCAGTGGGTTTTCTGGATTGCACAATGCCAAGTATTTTTCCTCTATTGTCTTCTCCAGCGCCACAAGCCGCTCCGCCTCGTCTATGTTGGTGGATTGAGGGGCAGTCTTGTTCAAAACTGGATTGGTGAAATCGAGGTGAAAGGCGCTGTGACGGACAAAGTCGGAGAGCTCACTGCGCACAACAGCGAAGAGCATCTCTGTTGGTCTGTTGTTTGGTGCAGGTGGGGCTTTAATGTCTGGCTGAAGCTCGAAGTCACTCACATTGAGAGGAACCTGGCAGTCCCAGGTAGGAGCCAGCGACGCGGTCTTATAATCGGACATCTCACAGATACGATTGTCGAAGATGATGAGCGACCACCACAGTCTTCGACGCATCTCTGCCTCTAGAGCGGAACATTTACCGTACGTTGACTCGTTGTGAATCCCTATCCGCTGAGAGATTCGGATAGCAACGCTAAGCATAGATGAGAGAGAGGCAGGGTCTGTGTCCGGTCTGATCGACACCTGCAAAAATCAGTTAGTGCAGATAAATCGCTTTGAGCTACCTACTAGGTACAGATACAATGCGGTCAAACACTCCCGGTCGCTGGAGCGTAGAATACCACAATGCCATAGCGATTGCCGGCATGCAGACTGATAGACTGTCAAGAGATCCTTTTTGGGAGATCCGAATAAGGCACCGCATTGATCATTTGTGAGACTCAGGACGGTTACACAGTAGATACTAAACATCAATGCTTCCAATGTGGGACTGACATTAGCGATATCGCCAACAGCATCAATGATACGTGTTTGAAGGGTGGGTGTATGAGTGACTTTGAGAAGCGGATTGACATTGTCCAAGTAGATCTGCCAGAGCCTGAAGATCTGTACCTGGGTTGGATGCAAAGCAGAAAGGCCATCGACATCCCATACTGGTGAACCGAATAAAAGGTGGTCATTGCTTTTGCCTTGAAACCTATGGTTCCATGCCTTCTTGATCACGGCGTGGCGCATATCATCGTTGTCGTGTAGGAACCCAGTGTCGTTTTCATCGTCTTGGCCGTCATTTCCGTCATCGTCCTTAGGATCTCCTGTCTTTCCCGATTGTCAGTGAGCCCTGCGATCGCTCGAATGGCCGACATACCTTTTGACTCATTGCATGCCAAATATTC
Organism: Penicillium egyptiacum; assembly: GCA_911456345.1. Taxonomy (NCBI): domain Eukaryota; kingdom Fungi; phylum Ascomycota; class Eurotiomycetes; order Eurotiales; family Aspergillaceae; genus Penicillium; species Penicillium egyptiacum. Next base: position 631,388 of record CAJVRC010000846.1, read on the forward strand.
CTACTACACGATTAGTCATTCCAAAGTATGCCCGTACGCTTTCACCAGAAGAACAGGGCAGAGCCTCGTACAAAGATTTAGACTGGACTGCTGTCTTTTCTCTCGACAGGCGGGAATCCGGGTCAGAGAGTATACGTTCCGACTGGGGACAGTCTGCAATTCCATCTCGCCCATCCTCACTGGGAGACCTACGCTCTGTAGTAGGCGTGTGGAGAGGATCGAACTTGATGTTATGCTTGCGAAGCAGGCTCTCATAGTGCCGTAGGCGCGCTAGTAGCTCTCTCTCGGGAAACCTCCGACGTCGCTGACGAGTTGCTTGCTCGCACTCCTCGCCGGCACGTACACAGTTGGCGCAAGGGAATGTACGATCACACCGGACTTTGCGTTGCTGACATAGCACGCACGCTAGCACGCGCCGGGCGTTGACGGTGCCTGTCTGTTCGGATGGAGAGATTGGCGTCATCATGGCACGAGAATATCGATCCTGTTACAGCAGAAAGGTTGCTAATTGAGCCCGGATTCCGAAGCCCGGATTGCTCGGGGGAAGAAGGAAAGGGAAGGGGGAAGTCGGGTTTTATGAGCTCCGAAACACACGCCACTTGCTAACCCTCGCACTTTCTAACCCCCGACCATCCTGTTGATCATGCTTTGGGAAACGCGAAATTCCCAACCATGTGTTTCCATTTGGGCTCCTTTAAATATAGACAGTTTCCTCCTTATGGCCTGGAAGAGTACCTCTCGTGCATTAATAACCGGTCGCTCGCATCTTGGCTAGTAAAGCTACGAATACCTCACAATGCCCCCACCACGCACTTCCACCTCCGACAGCAGCAAATCGGCGACCCTAGGTGCTTCAGAGTTTATGAACGAAAATAGCGAGACGACAACTGATGCAGAATTCAAGGACGGAGGACCATCGAAAGCTGGAGGCCCTCCACGCCCTCCGGGCCCGGGCGAGACCCATTCCACCGTTAGGATTGTCTGTCTAATATCGTCTCAGCTTTTGTCGCCATGTTCCTGGTCGCGCTGGACAGAACAATCATCTCGACGGTATAAACATCTCACATTGGATTCGGTCCAATTCTAGCCCTAATTTAGACGAAATGATAGGCCATACCCAAAATCACCGATGAATTCAACTTATTCGATGATGTTGGCTGGTACGGAAGCGCCTACTTGTTGACATGCTGCGCATTCCAGCTCTTGTTTGGTAAGCTGTACAAGCTCTTTTCCGTTAGGATCGTCTTCCTTGCCAGTATTCTAGTGTTTGAGGTTGCCTCTGCTATATGCGGGGCGGCTCCGAGTTTAAAGGCCTTTATAATCGGAAGAGCAATCTGCGGAGTCGGCGCTGCTGGTATCTTCGCTGGAACTGTGAGTTGACTCTAGTACTCTGCCCTTTATACTAATCGCTAACAGACTGCTCTAGATAATGTGTATCATCCATTCCGTGCCTCTCTAGAAGCGTCCACAAATTTAAGGGCTGTTCGGCGCCCTTTTCGGAATTGCCTCCGTTGTTGGCCCCTTGGTTGGCGGCGCATTTGTATCAAACGTAATATGGAGATGGTGCTTCTACGTGAATCTGCCAATGGGTGGTGCCGCGATGGTGTCTATTGCCTTCTGCCTTAAGGTCCGCAACTAAGATACAACGAAAGTCTCCTAGGTTGATAGGCTGCTACAACTGGATTTCCTCGGAACTACACTTCTGATCTCTAGTGTGGTCTGTCTCGTATTGGCGCTCTAGTGGGGAGGCCAGACCTATGCTGTAAGTCATGTGCACTATTATTTTCAACCACAACTGACATTTTGTAGTGGAATAGTGGCCGCGTCGTGGCTTGCCTGATTCTTATAGGCCTATTACTTCCTTCTTTTATCGCCGTCTAGGTCTTCCTTCCAAAGATAGCGACACTTCTAGTGCGCATTGTTTCGCAGCGTAGCATCATTTTAGGATTCTGGCAGACACTCTACGTCGGATCTGGAAACTATATATTTGGTAACAGAACTACACTATTAACTATTATCGCCTGTTACTGACTTCAGTCATAGTGTACTTCCTCCCAATCTGGTTCCAATCCATCAAGGGCAGTTCCGCCGTGGAATCCGGTATACGCCTGGTACCGATGATGATATCAATGATCGTCGGCTCAATCGGTGGTGGAATCACAAACTCCAAGATCGGATATTACACCCCACTAGCGATCATCGGATCCTGCATCATGTCCGTCGGAGCCGGTCTCCTCACTACCTTCTAGGTGGACACCGGGGAGGGAAAGTGGATCGGGTATCAGATCACCTACGGAATCGGTCTTGGTTTGTGTTTCCAAGTCCCCAACCTCGCTGCGCAGACCGTCCTCCCAAAGCCCGATGTGCCAGCGGGGCTAGCACTGATGCTGTTCGGTCAGCTCGTCGGTGCAGCCGTCTTTGTCTCGCTCGGGGAGAATATCCTGGCTAATCAGCTCGTGAAGAGACTTTCCGGGCTACCGGGGTTCAACCCCGGCCTTGTCACCTCTGGGGGTGTCACGGAGCTGGTGAATGTAATGCCGGCGCATCTGCACGACACGGTCCTCCACTCTTACAACGAAACGCTGCGGAAGGTGTTTCAGGTAGGTTTGATTATTTCTTGTCTGGCAGTACTGGGTGCGGCGACGCTGGAGTGGAAAAGTATCAAGAACGGACAGCCAAGGCCCGATGCCGACAATATGGCGTCGGCTGAAGCGGAGCAGGCGGCAGGCTCGACGCGTGGTAAATAGGATAAACCAAGGGGATTTTGTCTTCTTTTGACCGCTTAACTTGAGGGTGAGATTGGACGTAGGGCTATTCCTTTGCCTAACCTTAGCTTTTACTTCTATTCCCACAAGATAACCAGGACCTTGCCGCCAGTAATTATCTCGTGTTTATGAGATCTACAGAATGGCCTACAGTATGTAGATGAAAGTGTGGGGCAATTATTTGGGGTGATCGTGATTGAGAAGGGATAGAATGCGTGATATTAAGAATCAACGTTCATCTTGGCTATACTATCCCGATGTCGCGAAGCATGCGTGCCGCAAGCGATGTCGAATTATAGTTGGCAAGACTCCCATACTCCAAAGTAGGGAATCCAATACTATAGGCAATAAGGTTTCCCATTGCCGGCGAAATTAAAGGATATATAATACCAATCAAAGATAGTAACAGAGGCTCCTCTTCTCCCACTCTGCTTAATCCAGAGGCTCTGTCGCGTAGGTGGATTCTTCTTCTACATCCCTCACATGTATGGATTACCATTACGAGGCTCGGGCTCAATATCGACACCTTGTTGTCGTTCAGGTTTGGTGTTAGCCTGCTGAAGATGCAACAGAATAAGCAGGACCACATCAACGCAGTAGACAACCAGCATTCCGGTAAAGGCATCTGTTAAATAATCGTTCTGCTAGACCTCGGAAGTTTTTCTTTATCTCAGCAGCAAAGAGACCGGGGCGACTCACCTCGTATGTTGGCGCCTCCGACTTGACATACAGTCGAGGACCAGCGATATCGCACAATAACCTACAAAGAAATCATCATACGCTGTAAGCGCTCCGATGTGCCGCTCTTTTACACCTTTTTCATTCATTCTTACTGTTTCTTATTGATTCCTTTCTGATCTATTATAATATAATACGAAGAAGAAGCGTATAAATAGGCTTCTTTCTATGTGTGAAGAAATTAGAGAATTTCAATCCACTTTTCTCTAGTATACAATTCTTTTAATAGTATTGCCTTTGCAGATTGATTTATCCACATACATGCTCTATAGTAATTAGTGTCTATAATCAACAAACCGGATATACATATGCGATGCATGGAGCTTGGATTTGACGATCACCAGATATAGTGAACCTTTGTTGTACTTCAATTAGTTTGTTGTGAATACCTAGGTTCTACTGTAATACTAAATTAGGATGTACAATTATAACTATCTAGTCCTATATCACCCTGTAGGGAAATAGAAAAGGAAATACGATAGGTGATGAAAGAGCTTCCGAAGGTTAGAAGAGAGTCTATACGTACGATACATATGGGGAAAACGGGTATCTAGATTATGCATATATCAATTAAGCACGCAGCGAAGACGCGGAGACCCAAAATTGACCAATACACAGTAAAGAAATCACACGTGGGGGATATTGGCCTGTGTCCTGCATATCGAGGGCAGTTCAGGGCATGTTTATAACACAGACGAAAGGTAAACATATCAATCCTGGTAAAAAAACTGCGTAAGGTTGCCTAAGAATATGATATACCTACATACATATGTACTAAAATTTGCTCGCATTCCTTTTGCATTTGCTCATTGATCCCGTTACATTAAGTACATAAGTTTGGCGAGGTTTTACTGGCTAGTCGTTTCATATTTCCGAAGAATGAAGGCGTTGAGAAATAAAGTTGCATTCCATGATCAGCCACCCCTGGATGTGTCTGTATTCTCAGTCCAATAAAATGTATCGCTCCTTCCTCAGGGGTACCCTAGCACGCAATGTTCTAGGGGGTTAGAATGTTCATTATCTTTGTTGCAATAACATTGCCCAGTTGATGAGGGAAAACCGTCCTAGTATATATAGAGTACAAATTTCACTTCAATTCCTGTGAACGAAGCTATTCCTTGCGGTATATACTCACCCAGCTCTCTCATCATCATGAAGGCTACAACGACAGCATCTGTTTTGGCCACGATCTGGGCAGGTGCCACTGCTCAAGACTACAATGCTCCACCCCCGGACCTCTCGACTCTCCCCGAGCTCTCTTTGTTTGATACCTGGAGGCCGCATACCCATGTCCTCCCACCCCACGGCCAGATCGGTGACCCATGCGGGCACTACAGTGATCCTGAAACAGGCCTCTTCCACGTCGGCTTCCTCCATAATGGTACCGGCATTGCCATGGTTTTGACGCATGATCTTGTCCATTATTACGATGTGAGACCGAACGGCAACTATTCAATTGTCGCGGGCGGTGCCAACGACCCCCTTGCTGTTTTTGATGGCTCTACCATCCCTAGTGGAATCGACGGCAAGCCGACGCTCTTATACACCTCTGTGTCGGCATTGCCGATCCATTGGACCCTTCCTTACACCCGAGGAAGTGAATCGCAATCTCTGGCGGTAACCTATGACGGGGGCAAGAACTTCACCAAGCTAGACAATCCGCCCGTTATTCCTGAGCCCCCAGCAGGCCTGGAGGTTACCGCTTTCCGCGACCCCTACGTTTTCCAAAATTCTGCACTTGATCAATCCCTGGGTAGTGCTCCAGGGACTTGGTACACAATCGTTTCTGGTGGCATTAAAGACGTCGGACCTGGAATGTTCCTCTACCAGAACACGAGTCCCGACTTCCTGCAGTGGGAGTATCTTGGAGAATGGTACAATGAGCCTGCCAACTCGACATGGGGAAATGGGGATTGGTCTAAGGTCTTTGGCTACAATTTCGAGACTAGCAACGTCGTCGGTCTCACCAGAGAGGGATACAGCTACAACGGCGACCCCTTTATGACCATTGCGGTGGAGAGTTCGTATGAACCCATCCAGGACTCTGTCTCCTCGCTACATGCCATGATTTGGGCGGCAGGAGCAATTGCGAACACCAATGGTGAAAACGTAACATTCACACCCGATATGGTTGGTGTATTCGACTGGGGCTTGGCGTCCTATGCAGCCGCCGGCAAGGTCCTACCTGCGACTTCCCAAGCGTCTAGTGCCAGCGGCGCCCCTGATCGTTTCATCAGCTATGTGTGGCTGACTGGAGATGTTTTCGGAGGAGTTAAGGGCTTCCCAGCTGCGCAGCAAGGATGGCAGAACACTTTGTTGACTGCCCGCGAGTTGTACATCAGAGCTATCCCAAGCGTCGTCAACAACGAGCTCGCGCAAGAGACTGGCTCCTGGCGTGTGGCCAGTAACGCCCGCTCAACTGGCAAGTGTGTTGAACTCGAAACGCTCGGAATTGATATCGCGCGTGAGACCTATGGCGCTATGACTTCTGCCCCTGGCTTCAGCGAGCCAGACCGGACTATTACCAATGCTGGTGTCATTCCCTTCGGTCGCTCCCCCGAGAGCAGGTTCTTCGTTCTCGAGGCTGAGATTGACTTCAATGCACGTGCATCAACCCTGCAGGCCGGCTTCCAGATTCTGGCATCCGAGTTCGAGTCGACCACCATCTATTATCAGTTCTCTAACGAGTCCATCATGATTGATCGTTCAGAAACGAGTGCCGCTGCAGACACGACCACCGGCATTGATAGGTCACCGGAATCTGGCCGTCTTCGTCTATTTGACATCAACGATCGCTGTGGCACCCAGAGCGGTCACGGCGGTCACGGCGGCCTTACCGGCCTCGACGGACTCGGCGGACTCAGCGGCGAGTTTGGTGAACACGTTTCAAGTAACCCCAAGCCTAACAGTGCATCGGGAAGCAATGCGCAGACTTCTCAATTTGGTGGAGTTGGGAAGGACCGTATTGAGACTCTAAGCCTGACTGTTGTGGTCGACAACTCTGTCCTGGAGGTTTATGCCAACTCTCGCTTTGTTCTCTCTACTTGGGTCCGGTATGTTTCTCTTATCCTTTTGCTTGCACTTTTCACCGAACGTAAACTAACTCTTTGTCAGCCCTTGGTACGAAAACTCGACTGAGATTCGCTTCTTCCAGAATGGTGAGGGCGAAGCATCTTTCAGCAAAATTCGCGTTGCTGATGGGTTGTATGACGCTTACCCGGAGAGACCTCAGTGAAGGATGGAAGGTAACTTGCAGCTTTAGCGGGATATTTGGGTTCCACAACTGTTGTGGTCTACCGGGCTGAAGGGTAGAAAGAGGGGAAGAGTTTTGTTGGAAAAGACAAGTTCTTGGTAATAGCTAGTAGTACTTTACGACTAATTAGTGATGAGATGGATGGATATTTAATGGAATGAACACCTCTTCTGGGGATATGTTGAAAGGTATCTACTACATGGTAAGGCAGCTGAATTGATGGTAGAGGTGATGAGACCGTTGTTGACATAAGGTGCCTCGTGGCTGAACCCACTATATTAATTTAGTAATCGTGAAATATAATGAATGCATTGAGCTCGAATTATCTGACGGAATAGGATGAATTGCAATAGTTGGCAGATATTATACGGGCATGTATCTTTGTGAAGGCCAGTAGTCATTGTTTAAACATTTATGTAGCAACATCGAAGTCGCATGAGCCCTGGGGTTATGCTGTACAGCCCAGTGATTCACCACGGCGCATTACCTTGTCGAACCTTGGAACCCTGGAACCAAATAAGGTTCCTTGATGCAGCCAATCAGATACCAGTATTTAATTTTGATTGACCCACTCCCATCAACTACCATTTTGGGAAGTCAATATTGCCACCAAAGCCCTGAAGCCACATTGTGATAACAACATTGTGTCCACTATTTCCCGCCTAGGAAATTGAAGGGAGGAGGGCTAAAGTGCTCTGAGAATCCACCCAATCACTGTTTGTGTATGCAAAATAAGCCTACATTAAGAAGGAATAGTTGGTTCGCCTTAGGATCTGCCCCACATTTACTGTAGGTATATTAGGCTAACCTCCGCACCTTTTTTGCTCCATTGTCTTTGCATTATTCCAATATTTCCTCGCCTACGTTATTCTCTTGCACGCAGTTCGCAATAATCAGGCGCACCTTCAGCACCTTTGCTTCATTCTCAGTCATGGGCGGGACACAAGTGGCACAAAAACTGCTGCAGGCTGCGCATGTAGCTCCAGAAATCTTCCAGTTGCGGCCGGATTACCGCGCCCTCTTGATGGTGGTAGAGGGTATTCCTCCAGGCCCAAGCGATGATTTCAGCGAGGCCCTTTTGAGGGAGGCTGAAACTTCTGTCAAGGACAAGTTGTCCAATTGTCCCGTTACCGAACTTCCACACATCGCTGCATGGCGCGAAGCATACAAAGGCTTTGGAGCCAAGCCCCAAAAAACACGCAACAGCCTCGAGGCTTTGACTCGCCGCGCGCAGGATGGCTTGCCACGAGTTAACCGGCTGACCGACATCTACAATGCAATCTCCGTCAAGTATCAGATCCCATTTGGAGGCGAGGACCTTGACAAATACGATGGATCACCTTTCCTTGTCCGCGCCACGGGTACTGAGAAGTTCGAAACCTTTTCTGGCGGGGAGCCTCAAACGGAGCTTGCAGCTCCAGGTGAACCGGTTTGGTGTGACGATAGTGGCATCACTTGTCGTCGCTGGAATTGGAGACAGGGCCCACGGACTGCCTTGACCGACAATACCTCGCGCGTTTTATTCATCCTAGATGCACTAGATCCGTTGACCGACGATGTTCTGGCTCAGGCTGCCGACGAGCTTGATTCGTCTTTGAAACGTCTATCGCCTGAGGTGCAAACAGAGCGCCGAATCATTGGCCCTTCGGTTTGAGCTCTTCTTCATGACTGTGCGGCTGAACCAGGATCCGCCTATCAATAAAAATATCGGTGCCCTATATGTGTGGTCAACATTGTGAGAAGCAGGACGACTGATTGGGTTGAGCATGGAGGTCGAAAATATGTATATTAGATTTATAAGAACTACAGTAAAGCCTACCTAGGTACATATGTATGAAGAGCTAATTGAAACACAATGAAATTTTCGTAAAAGCGAGGTATCGTAAGTGCAGGTCCACACTAGGTATGCAACACATATTCTGTGTAAACGGACGAAGACTACGGCCCAGAATATTTGTACATTTACTGTTTCATCTACGTAGGGGCCGCGTGCGGCCTCAAATATCCAATCACTCAACGTCAACCTTCATAACTTCAACATCATCCGGCTCCTCAACAACAATAACCCCATCCTCTAATTTGGCCGAAATTGAATCTCCATCTATCTTTGGCGGATTTGCCCGACGGCCCAATGGCACCTTGCGCCCAAACGCCCCCAACCTTCCGCTCATCCAGCGCAATCATCACGACCAGGTCCTCAGAGCCAGGTCGGTTGATCACCCCGGTGATGCTGAGTTCAACCATATTCGGATCCCATTTGATCTCAATGTCTTCCTTTTTCACGCCGGGGCGTGAATCACAAATGTCTCGGCGGTGTCAAATACATCAACCTTGGGGCGTGTATTTGGCAGGTCCAGTGGACGGGAATATGTAGGGCGGTTGTTGAGTGAATGCCCAGGTAATATGGGGCGCGTGAGAAGCATCAAAGCCCCCTCGTCTGAAGCCGCCAAAGGAAGGGCCACCGAAATTTGGCTGGCCGTGCTAACTCCATCCTCTGCTACCAGGTCCAACTTGCTGGCTGCTGGAAAGCGGCTGCTGATTGTCGCCGTCTCCCTATTGGGAGAGACAGATCTGTCGCCGCGGGGCACGTCTGGATACTGTGGGGTCTGTCGCCATCAGCTGGTCCAGGATAGTGGTACGACCTGCAAGGGGATGGCTTAGGTTTGTCATCATCCCAGTGGGAATGGCGGGGCTTTCTACCCTCAGTTAGGCCATAATAGGCATTTGGCGGATGCCATGGAAGAGGGCCCGGGTAGATGTGTGGCTGCTGAGCGTAGCCCGGAAAAGTGTATGGTGGATGACCTCCCGCAGGATCTGGGCGTTGGTGTGGCTTGCGAGAAGCGGACACATCACCAGTTTTCTTATTGGCTTCCTCACCTTGGTCTTTGTCGCCGGCATGGGCCCACGGAGACGGATAGGGGTGGCCTGGGCGGCCGACTTGGCCGTTGTTAGACTGGAACCCCAACGGGTTGGGATAGGGATGGTCGGCTTCGCCGTGAGGAGGGAAGAAAGGGTGAGATAGGCCATGTTCTTTCGCGTTGGCCGTAATGTCCAAGGAGGGGAAGTTCTGTTTCGGAGCTCGGATAGACATGATCCGAGTCGAAATGAAGGTCTGATTGAAGTGATTTGGGAGTGATGTACTAAATTAAGACTGCCTTTGGTGATTGATGAAGAAGTAAAGTGACAATGCTCTCTGCTCTTTATAGAGAGTTTTTTTGCAGGCAGCTGGATTTCAGAACGCAGTATTGGAGTTCAGACTCAAGACATTTACAGAGGTCAGTAACCTCCATGAATGCCCAGCAATTAACTTTGGTCTAGGTGGATCCGTGGCGCCGCCAAGTTTGGATATCGGCAGCACCCAAGCCAATCACAAGTGAGAAAGATCGCCCCATAGCGGACATTCTAAACCCCGAGCTCTCAATAACCATATTGTGATGGGAGGAAAAATAATGAGATTTCTGTCCTAGCTAACTAGTTCGACTAGGAAAGGAGAAGGGGTGTCCAAAGTCAGATGGCTATTGCCCCAACACATATGTAATTTGGAGAATTTTCCACGTCGGCCATATTTCCCTGTATTCTTGCTGGATCTATGCACTTGTTGGCATCACGGCAAAATTTTGCGGTTGTCCCTGATGATGCGACTTCCAAAGGTACACAGGCTATCTCAGGAGCTCCGCGGTAGGTCGTTGGGCCACTCGGAATCGAGACACCCACTTGCCTCCCTTGCTGACCGGCCCGCTGAGCAGTGGGAGCCAGGAATTCCATTCTTATCTTCTGATTCAGAAGCCGAGGGGGAGCCGAACCGAAACGATCGAGATCTTCGAGAATATGTTCGTTGTCAGATGGGGGTTTAGATTTTGAAGGTCTGATGACATGGTAATTGGTAAGGAAGCCTCGGGGAACACTCCCACCGTGGGTCAAAGTGATAGACCCGCCCAATGTACCTGCATTTTTATCTCCATAAATCCCGATTGAAGAACCCATTTGCGGAATGGCAAGCAGAGGGAGTTCATTCCTGAAGGATACACTGCTGGTGTTCAAATTTGACAGGCTGCCCGGCCAAAATTCGACGTCAAAGTCCTCCGTTTTTATGTGTGGCAAAATGTGAGACATGATCTAAGTTCGCAACTCGTATCAGCATCACAATCGGCCCCCAGAGTTGGCTGCGCTGTTGGCAGCAGAGGCGGTGGGAAGGCGTTTGTGGGAGGGAGTCAGTTGGGGGACGTAGTGGTACAAGTCCATTCCTCTCATTCCAATTACAGTATCCGGATAAGGAGGAGAGATCGTTGAGCTACTTAGCTCACCCGAAATTGATATCGCCTCGTTCCAGGTGGCCTCGTGAATGGCAATTGAGGCTTTCCCGCTTGGGAACTGATCCATATCTATCAGGCCGGGAAGAATGTTAGCCACCATGGTGGCCTCATTTTTTTGCATTCTTTATGTCGCTGCCCGCGGGCGAGGCCCCAAGAATGCCTTCTGCTTCTACTGGACCTCCGAGACTCTAATTCCATGGAGCCGAAGCTCCATCTCATAAGTTCGGTCCGATACTTTACATTTCAATGTGTGGCGGGGTGGCTCTCCATGAAACTCCATGTCTGTCCAACTGGGGTAGTCAATGTCGCGGATCACGATGTGTGAACCGCTTCATGAAGGCCCATTGGCTAAAGAGCCAATTTGAGTAGATCATTAAAGCCCTTGCCGCGTGTTAATATTCTTCTTTGGCGAACACTAGATGGGGAGCGTCAAAGAAATCGGTCTAGCTCAGGCGGTACAGCAAGGTGGCATAGCATCCGTGAGCCATTTCATGGTCGCGCGGCTGAGCCAGCGCTCGTGGGGCGGTACAGTCAGACCGATCGTCGTAAGTGACCACAGGAGAGTACTGGAGTAGGGTAAAAAGCCTAGCCCCTCCGTCTGTGTTTGAGTCCCGCGCACTGCATCGGCCCTGAGCTCTCCGGACGGCTCAGACAAGCCCGCTTGGAGGATCAGGGAGGCGTAGCCCCCCCCCCCCCCCCCCCAA